>JBBPOF010000633.1:0-19441 GCA_038091315.1 Porphyrellus cyaneotinctus | reverse complement strand
AGTAAATATCCCCGCGCTGTGATGGAGGTAAGTATGCCCAGAGCTGTGCTACTAAGCGAGACACAGATTTGAAGCTTATTAGCAATGATGAGTGTCATACAAGATGAATAATAGGAACAGAGTCAAAGCCGGAGGAAAGCGGAGAACAAGTCCAGAAAGCGAGAAAGGAGAAAAAGGATCGGAATATGCTCGGAGTCTATTCAGAAACCCAGAGTTGGACTTAATGAAAATCTGGGATATGACAGGATAGATCACTCACAACCTGGAGAATATGTCAGGGGAGTTGGAGCTAGAATGATATTAGTATATTGAATTTGAAAGGGACCAAGTGCACACAATATTTGGGCTGAAGGTAAGGTGGGGGATGTCAGCAAGAATGATAGCAAGGTGGGCAAGCATCTCAGTGAGGTGAGAGTGAGCATGGCAGATATTGGTGAGTAGGTCGGCAACATTGGCTCCCTGCCTCAGTCATAGAATGGTGACATTGCATGGGGCGATGAAGGGTGATGTGGCACTGCCAAATGGTGATTGGGGATACATGGAGAGTAAGCATTGTTAGAACTTGGGCTGTACCCACAGGTGACATGCCAGGATGGCAGGAGAGAGCATCCAGTCCTACAAGGGAGGTTCTGGAGATGTGGATCATTTTAAGATCAAAGTCAGACAGGTTGAGCAGCTAGTGGGCTTGTTGTTAGTTGAGGTTCTGGGGTTTTTGGAAGTATGTGAGGTTTTTATGGTCAGTGAACATTTGTATAGTGAATGGGGAGCCATGAAGATAGTATCACCATGCTCTAAGGGCATGGATGACAGTGAGGAGTTTGTGGTCATAAATAGTGTAGTTGCATTCTGTGGAAGAGAAGGATTGGGAGAGATATGAGCAAGGGTGCCAATTGCCATTGCAATCAGCTTGTAGGAGAATGCCGCCAGATGCAAACTTGGAGGTGTCAGTAGAAATAGTGAAGAGTGCATTAGGGTCAGAGAGTTGAAGGATGGGTTGGCTGAGGAACATTTGTTTGAGCATATCGAAAGCTTGTTGGCAGATGGGGGACCAGTTCCATTTCTAGGTGAGTTTGGTGAGATATATCAGAAAATGTGCTATGGCATAGTAATTTTGGATGAATTGACAGTAGAAGTTGGCAAACCCCAGGAATGATCAGACTTGTTTAACAGTGGTGGGGATGGGCCAGGCAGTGATCCTGTCAACCTTGACAGGGTCCATGGTGAGGGTGCTGGGTTTCATGATCATTCCAAGGTATTCTACTTCAGAGGTGGTGAACTTGCATTTCTCTAGACAAAGATGAAGGTCAAGCTCCTTCATATATTCAAGAACTTGTCTGATGTGTTCAGTGTGAGTGGTGTTGTCAGGGGATGCAATGAGCAAGTCATTCATGTAGATCATGAGCCATCCTTCTGCAATCATATCACAGAAGAAGTCATTCATAAAGTGTTGGAAGGTGGCAAGGGACTTGGTCATTCCAAAGAACATGACCATAGATTTGAAGAGTTCTTTGTGGGTGAGGAAGGCACCTTTCCCTTGGTGACCATCCTTAATACAAACATTGTTATACCCCCATTGTACATTGAACTTGATAAAGACCTTGGCATCTTTCAGTTTATTGATCAAGTCGCCAATGAGTGGGAGCAGGTAGACATCATGTTCTGTGTGTTCATTGAAATGGTGGTAATCTTGACAAGAACAAAGTTTTCCATCTTTCTTTTTAACAAAGAAGAAAGGAGCTGCTTAGGGAAACTTCAAGGGACATATCTGTCCTGCAGCAAGATTCTCTTCTAGAAATTTCTTGGTTGCTTCTTTTTTATCAGAGGAGAGAGGGTAGAGTTTTCTGATTTTGGGGGCAAAAGACTCCTTGAGGTTGATTTTGTGGTTGTAGAGTCTATATGTATATGGGGGGAGTTGTCTCATGGATAGTTTGTCAAAGATGCAGACAAAGTTGGTGTATTTGGGGGGAAGAGTCACTTTTGGTTTAGCAGCTTTGGCAGCCATGGTAAGCTCAGTGGCATGGGTTAGTTTGGCAATGATAGAGGTGCAAATGATGTGACCATCACATTTGATGAATCTGCTGATGGTTTTTGCTCTAGTATTAATTACATGATGGAGAGTGTAGTTCTGGGTGGTGCGGTGGTTCCACTGTTGTTCCAACTTCACTCCTAGAAAGTTGTAGAGGTTTGTTTCAGGGGTGACATATATATGACAAGGGGGAGGTGGTGGTCTGGTGAACTTTCATTCATATCATTCATTGTCAGATGTGTATAGAGAGTAGAGTGCTTTGGACTCATTGATTGATTTGGAATGGGAGATAGTTCATCAGACCCAGTCAATGGTTGGGCTGGCCTTGCAAAGCCAGGAGAGGCCAAGGATGAGGTTTTCCTTGTCACAGTTCATGATATAAAAGATGATCCATTGGGCAATGCCTTTGATGTTAAGGAAGAGGTTGGTGGTGAAGAGGACTTGTCCTCCTTTGTTGTCAGTTCAAATCTCTTGACCCTTGGTGCTATAGAAAGCCAATAGTCTATGCCTTATTTCATACACTAACATAATGGCAGTCCAGGTTAGGATTGTTGAGGGTTATCAGCTTTAGGGAAAACATGCAAACATTGCGACAGTTATTTGAGCCACTGTAGGTGAATAATAATGGCTCTGTGGGTGGGCATTGGATGCTATTTATGGGTGACAGATTTGCATAGCTGATTGCACTGTCCAGAATATATAATATGGAGTTTCTGGTTGTTGTGTCAACAACTAATCATCATGTTGGACCTCCTCTATCCTGAGATCATTGCCAACAACAAGTACAACAATAAAATCATCATATACATTCCCCAGCTTCACTACACCATCATAACCTGCACCAATGAACCAACTGCCATCTTGTACACAGCCATGCCTCTGTTGGCAACTCCTACTGTCAAGTGCCAGTTCCCAGAGCACTATTTCCAACACCTTGAGTGCTTTCTGTTCCACTACAATCTATTCTATGGGCTGTATGAGTTCTTCCATGTTAAGAAGAAGACCCTCAATTGAATCAGTGCTGCATTCCTTGAGCATATGCTGGTGTTGATGGATATGATTCTGGAGCAGCTGATCAACACTTGCTGCAGTCTGGGCAATGAGCTGGACTCTGACACAAGAGTCCAGTACTTCAATGACTATCTTGTTACAGAATATATCATTGATCAACACAATCCTGCAAGTGTGGACGCATGGCACAGAAACCATTATAACATTGACTTTGACTTGGAATGCATTAGACCAGATGAGTTAGGTAAGTCACACTGTTGAATACATATTAGCTTTTCTACTCACTCATCTTTTAGACTGGATCTGATACAACAATGTGCTTGGCATCATTCTAAGCAGACATTCATACAACAATAAAGTATCTGCAGTGAATGGGGTTGCTGAGTGGGACTGTGTGTTATGTGCAGTGGATCAATGGTATGATCTCTTGCTACATGCCAAAGAGAAGAAGAAGAAGACACCTGTGAAAGGTAAGTTATCCACATGTTCTGTTAGAGCAATGACTAACATTATTTATGAGATCTTGGACAGCTTGTCAGTTGCACCACTGGCCTGGGCTTCCTCCCTGCAGGCCTGACGATGGAGAATAATAAACAGGACACCAATACCAAAGGTGACACTGACCCTAAGGCCATACCAATGGAAACTATGATTAAGGTGAAGGCAACTGAGGCTGGAAAGGCAAAGGTGAAAGCAAAGGGAAAAGGAAAGGCAAAGGGCAAAGGAAAGGAGAAGGAAAAGGAGGTTAGGGATGAAGACAAGAGTGGGAATGAGATGACAGAGTGGGAGAAGGTAGTAGAGATGGAAAAGAAGAAAAGGACAGGGAAGAAGAATGATGGAGGAGTTGTGGCAAAGGGGAAGGGGATGGAAAAGAAGAAGGAAACAGAGAGTAAGAAAGGGAAGAGGAAGGGTAAAGGAAAAGAGAAGGTTGTCAACACAGACGTCAACATGGAGCTAATGGATGCAGTGGTTAGTCTGGAGGTTGATAAGCAGGTGTGGAACATACCCATAGAAGATAGAATCCATCCAGAATAATTTCCATTTCCTTGAATCGCTGACAGTTGGCATAGATGTCACTAGTCCCTCAACACTCCACTCTCACCAGGATTCTGCCAGCACATAAGACAAAGCAGTGCCAACAGACCATAAGCACACAAATTAATGTCTCCATCCATGCTCATTTGTTCTAGATGCCACAATGGATCCACAAGATACTACCAAGAGGTCTGCTATTGACCCCCTTAATTTTTCATGATGTGCAACTAAGGATTCAACTGCTTTGCTAGTCAAGTGAAGCAGGAAGAAATGTTATGTACATAAGATCATTATTTGTACTGTGTAAATGTATATTCATGTCACCATGTCACCCATCATTGCAAGACTCTGCATATTCATGTATGAATGTTGGCAATACTTGGAATGAAATGTAATGTGTATCTTGTCATCATGTATAGCAGATGTCACTTACAGTGACAAATGGAGGCAAAGTCTGAAACAGAGGTCTTCATCAAGGCACATCATTTTCAATGAATAGTAGCAACAATACAATATCTTATAGTACATTGAGCCTACCAAGCATCACATGCATTAGCCACTGTAATCAATTTACTATCCATAGTAGCGACACTAGTACACCTGATGGCCCACCAAGCTTGCTGAGCATTACTTGCATTAGCCATTGTACATGATTTACAACCTATAGTAGCAACACTAGTATACCTTATAGTACACTGAGCTTACTGAGCATCATCTGCATTAGCCACTGTACATGATTTTCTACCAATGGTAGTGATAACAGTACACCCTACTCAATATGTGATGATTATTCCTCTTATGGATGTCTTGTGTTCTTGTGTTCTAAAGCTGATGCTGCCAATCAATTCCATGCCTGGCTTACCTGGGCAGAACAGCAGACTGGTGTTTCTCTGCTGGCACTATATTCAGACTAAGGGGGGGAATACATTTCTGGTCATTTCCAGAGATTCCTCTCCAATAAAGGTATCAAACATCAAAAGACAGTCCTACACACACCACAGCGGAACAGTTGAGCAGAATGATTCAACCACACGCTACTCAATAAAACTGAATCCATGCAACATCTAGCATGTCTCAGCACTGGTTTCTGGCAAGATAGTGTATTAACTGCAGTTTATCTGTACAACCACACACCCACAAGAAGGATAGAATGGAAACTTCCTATTCTATTATGGAATGGTCAAAAATCAGATATATCTCATATTCTTCCCTCATTGTCCCATAGAGGAATTAGACAGACTTGATTTCCAACAACCTCAAAATCAACCATCTCAACACAAAGAGGTAGATGAACCTCCAGATGATGATCAGGGTCCACCTAAAATTCCACAAGCACCTGGATATGATAACAACAACCAGGATTCTCCACAACCATCTAGAGGATCAACCCCTGATCTCCCAGATAACCAGAGACAGCACAATCAGGAACCTTGACAGGAATTACAATCACATTCAAAAAGAAATATTCCTCCATCAAAAGCTCCTTTTAAACCACTTCCTGAGGCTCCTCAATGATCTGAAAGGCAAAGACAATCTGGGATACAACCAGATTCAGCCTATGCAGATGAAACTCCTATATAGATTGAATGAGAGATAATGACCCAAAAGGACAAAGTTGGAAAGTTGATTCACTAAAGGTCACATGGGAGACAACATCTCAATGAACCAGTACCTAGTGATGCTGGTGGATCTAAGGATGATGTGAAAGACTTTGATGATATAACCCATGGCAACATATTCATCAACCTTCTTGCACAAGTAACTGGTATTGATAAAATGCCAAGACAATATTGAGATATCTTAAAACTCCTGTAAAGAAACAGGAGGAGTGGCATTAGGCTTGTTATGATGAAATGAAATCCATGAAGGATTGTCAGGTCTGGGAACTTGTGGATCTACCTCCTAACCTTGAATGGGTATTCATTAAGAAAAGCAATGGTAGAAAGAAGGCCCACTTTGTTGCCAAATGATTTACTTAAATCTATGGCATTGATTTTGAAGAAACCTTCTCATCTGTAGCCAGGTTTGAGATGGTGAGGCTACTATTAGCCTTGGCTTCCATGAACAATTGGGACCTCAAGGCTCTCAATGTTAAAACTGTTACAATTTGCCCCTATCCTTTTCTTTTACCTTAGCTAAGTCTTACCAGGACTTATCTCTTTTCATTCACAATGACTCACCTTGGTTCCTTCACATTTTATCACATTCCACTTGCTTCATCATCACTCCCTTCTTTCACATTCCATTGCATTCCACTGTCTTTCATGTTCCTTAGTCAGTGATGCTTCTCTGCCTGCCCTTAGCTGTGCCTCATAGTATATAGTCCCTTCATGGACACTCCTAGAACCTTAATATAGATCTGCTCAGTCTTTCCTCAATACTCCCCTAGACTTCCCTTGGATCTGCTCAGATCTCACACTGTACAATCCAGTCTATTGTTGATACCCTAGATCCTCCAATGACCTCCCTAGTCCTACTCCTTTGACTGGCCTCTGTCCACCATCTTGTTCACTGTTTCTCCTGTGTCATTGCCCCCTCATCTCTCCCATTACCTTGTGGCTCTATGCCATCACCCCTTCATCTCTGCCATCATCTTGAGGCTCTATGACATCACCCCCTCATCTCTACTATCATCTCATCCCTGGATCCTCTGTTCCCTTGCCCACAGATCTTCCATCCCCTTGCTCTCAGATCCCCTATCCTCTTGCTCTTGGATCCTCCACCTCCTTGCTCTTGAATCCTCCATCCTCTATCCCCAGTCTCCCTGTTCTCAGTCCTCAGTCCCCTTGTCCTCTTTCCTTCATCCTCATTCTCTTGTCCCCCATTCCCTTGTCCTCTACCCCCTCATCCTCCACTTCCTTGCTCCCAGTCCCCTGTCCCTTGAATCCTCCAACACCATGGTCTCTGTGTGCTCATATCCCCCTTGTCCTCCATCTCCTCATTCTCTGGTCCCTTGTCCTCTGGTCCTTCATCCTCAGTCTCCTCATTCTCCATCACCTCAGACTCCCCTGAGCATACATCAGTCACTACCTGTGGCTGTCATAACAAAAGGTCTATGTTTCCCCTAGAAAGGCTACCATTGAGTAGACCATCCCCTCCCACTCGTGCTCACCAATTCCCATGATATGAACCCATGACCCGCTAAGGTCTACCTATTCAAACAGTTGAATCACATCCTCACCCCTGCTCACCAGACTCCCTAGATTCCAATATGTTGCATCCTCCATCAGACTAATGAAACTCTGCTGGTGACAATCTACTCAGACTTTGTGGTGTTCTATCCCAGAGACCTGTGCTTGTCAAGGTACCCTCTGTGGCAATGAACTTAAGCAAGTTGATAGTGACTTCTCAGTAGTATAGTAGAAAGTCCTATTCCCTCTTGAACTCCATGTGCTTCAACATTGTCCCCAACTTCCCAGACTCCACCCTGTTCCTGCTTCTGTGTCTTCATTTGACTGGACCCTACCCTCACTTCTATATCTTTAATAGGCCAGACCCAGTCCCCACCTCCATGTCTCCATTAGACTGGACCCTGTCTTCACCATCTGACCCAACTACAATCAAAGTACTTATTATGAAAAAGTACTTTCCACCATCCTGAGGCATCCCTTGTGAATGGCTGAACCCTCTCCACCAAGACACACTAGAGACACTCTCACTAAGCAGTCATCCTCCTGACCCTATACCATTGGCCTTCTAATCCCTGGCAAATTGGTCCTCTCCTCCTCTAGATTCACAGCTCCATCTGATCATCCCCAACAAACCCTCACCTACAGCCATTTATTGGCACCCCCTCACACCCTGACCCTGCCTCAACTCTACTCTACTCCAACATCCTTGTGTAGGATAGATGTTCTTTACCTTGTCACCTTATCAAATCTCTCTGGTCAAACTCCCTCTCCTTTGACTCCCTATAGCATCCTCTATGGGATGGATGTACCACACAGAAAACCCTGATCCTTCCACCAGATTCCCTTAAAGGAATAACCACACCCACTGAACCATTGACCCTACCACCATTTCATAGTCCCTCACCGACAACCCCAGACACCATTCTCTCTGTTGACCCATCTTCCCTGCATGGGAAAGGATGACTACTTGACTCCCCACTACCTCTTTCCCTTGACTCCCTCATCATCTCTTTACAAGATGGACTCACCAAACTCCTCATCACCACTGACAATCCATTGATCTGTTTGGCAGGATGGATGCCACCACCCCATTGAAACATTAAAATCTCTGCACCTGAGACTACCAACACTCTTGGTTCCCTATGACCATTCCACCTGACTCACTGACCACTCCCTTATATCATGCACACTCCTATGGATCCCTAGTCATGAACCATGTCAACTGCCTTGGTCTCCTCTCCTCACCACCAAAATTCCACTAGAACCACAACTTAATACCAGCCTTGTACCTCACCTGGCCCTCATAGTAAGTAGCTCTCTCACCCTCCTCATTGCTCTTATTGAATGGATGACCCATTGAACCATTGAACCACAAGGCCACAACTGAATGAACCTCCTCAAAACCCTCATTGCTCTATTTGAACTCCCTCGAAACCTTTGAAACCCTTGTTGCCCCACTGGGTGAACAACTCTCCAAGTCCACATCTGTTGGATGGAACCCCCTTGAAACCTTTGTTACCCTATTGGGTGAATGATTTCCCAAATCCACATTTGTTGGATGGGACCCCCTTGAAACCATTAAAACCCATGAACCTCCATTGTCCCCACTGTGGGATGGATGCCTACCAAACCAACCCCCTAAAACATTGAATCCTCATCATCCCCTTTGAAGGATGGATGTCCCTACACTACCACCACCAGTCCATGAAAGTTGAATGACTCACTGCCAGAATCTCCAAACCCTCATCATCCCCTCTGTGGAATGGATGTCCATTCAATCAACATCCATGTCCACAATTGTTGGACCAACCCCTCTAAACCATTGAAATCCTCATTGCTCTACTAAATGAACAATTCCCCACATCCACATTTGTTAGACAGAAATCCCTTGAAACCCTTGAAACTCTTATTGCTCTCTTAGAGGGAATGATTACCCAAGTCCACATTTGTTGGATGGGACTCCCATGAAATCATCCTTGCTCCATCAAGCAAATGATCACCCATGTCCATGTTTATTAGACAGAACTCACTTGAAACCCTTGAAACCCTAGTTACTCTATTGGGTGAATGATCTCCCAAGTCCACAATTGTTGGACAGATCCCCTTGAACCATTGAAACCTACAAACCCTTATTGTCCCCACTGCAGGATAGATGTCCATCAAACCAATGCCCCCCTTAAAACCATCAAAACTTCATTGAACACACCCCAACTATTGATCCAAGACAATCACCAACTAGCCCCTTGTTTATTGACTACCAACAACAAACTGTCACTGCCCCCTCAACCCCCTCTGAAAACACTGAACCATCTGAAACATACAACTCAAACAACAACTTTCTCAGCACCACTGAAGAAGATCCCACACTCAACCTAGCACAATGACTACATATATGATAGTACCACTCTCCCATGTTCTCCCTGTCCTCCATCTGCTCTACCTACACCCCCTCATGTCCCAACCCAGCCAATACCTATGTCATTATCATAACCCACCAAACTCCACCTTGATTCCCCTAAACCCCTACATGCCAAAACACTGATACCTTATCACCCTATTATGAGAACTCCATCCATAGTCTGAATCATCTGAATTCCCCACCTGACCTTATCAATGGAGAAGAGGAATTTGAAATCAATAAGCTCTTACACCACCACAATCCCCCCCTCGCTGCTCCCTTTTGATCTGATGAAAAAGATACACAGCCAAAGACTTCTAGACCTCTGAGTCCAATTTAGGACATGCCAAGACCCTTCTTGACACCTATAAGAAATGACCCCACCTCAAAACACTCCCAGCAAAACCCACAATGACTCCCCCCTAACATTATCACCATCCCTTGAAACACAAGGTGTGCAGCCTCTCTGTGAGTGCCCCCTTGAAGATTTAACCTGGATATTGTATATGCCATCTGAGGACAATGCCCTGAAATGGCCCCTAGATACAATGCTTATCTCAGACCCTTGAAAAGGGCTTACCCTTCCACTATCAACACTACCCACACTTGTCTATCATCTATTTCCACTCTCCCACCACTATTTGCAGACTTGTTCCCATCCCCAATGACCTTGAGCTTCTGGAGCTCCTCCTCACCAACCACACCCTCTCTCTGTCCATCAAAAATCAACTAGAACC
The DNA here is from genome assembly GCA_038091315.1 of Porphyrellus cyaneotinctus. NCBI lineage: Eukaryota > Fungi > Basidiomycota > Agaricomycetes > Boletales > Boletaceae > Porphyrellus > Porphyrellus cyaneotinctus. Next base: position 9,103 of record JBBPOF010000633.1, on the reverse strand, counting down.
CAACTCTCCCCTAGACATTCTCTATTGAGCCCTCAACAAAGCCATCTCCTTCTAACAATATGTAAAGTACTCTGTTACCCCCAATGACTCCCCAAAAGACATCCATCTCACTGCTGCCACTCATTTCATCCGCATAAATGCTGAATGAACCATCCAATACATCCTGACCATACTGGTGCAACTCAGGATGCTGGACCCCTCCATTGACATTCACAACATCCTCTGAAATAATCTCAATTCTCCCACTCTCTCCTCATGTGCTCCTCTCCCCTCATCCCCTCCTCAGCTATCCTCAGTCCCCCCCACATGCCCACTCTAGCTCCACCCCATCCTTGACACCCTGCCACCACTTCTCAGTCCCCATCCAATCTCTGATGCCCAACAATGTGCCCAGGCTATTGCTGACAGCATGCACCTTCAGCTGGATGCTATTCTCATCTCTAGCCACTCTCACTACAATAGAGCCTACTTCCTCTGTCACCATCTCAGCCACATAAAAGGAGGACTGTCACCTTTACAAATGTCCTTACTGTCACAGGACTGCCCCTAGTCATAACCAACAGCAGTGCCCTCAACACCTTTGTTTCCCACCTAAGTCATCCTCCAGCATGCCTACATCCATCACTTCTAGTACCACCTCTCTTGGGTCTACCTTGCACTCTAATCCCACACTCCTGCTCACTGTTGCTCCCAACTCTGACACTGACAACATCATGTCAACCCTTACAGACCCCAGATGGTCCACCCTCCCTAAGACTCTGTTCTCTCCTCACTACACACCATGACCTATCCCACCATCACCTTTGCAGCCTTGCACTGACAATCCAAACCCCCTCATCCCAACAACCTCTGAACCATTATCCTTATACCCTTTGAACAACAAAGTCCCCCAACTTCCCAACTTCCTACCCCTAGTTGTCTAGTCTCCTGCCTCCCTGTTCCATGGCTTTCTACTGCCACCTTCTTCTCCTTGTCCTCACAAGACTATCCTCAACCCTCATAGTCCCACACCAATGATCCATGGCACTACCTCCTGATTCCATCTCCAAACTCTTTTCCTTGATCCCTTTACTCTTCAAATCAACCTTGACATTGATTCAACCATGGATATTACCCCTACCTTTTCACTGATAGAAAACATACCCCCACTCCCTCTCCTCCTCCATCCATACTAGCTGTGCCTTCCATTAACTGTCCTCTCCCATCATCTCTTGGAGCATTCACCAGCACCCCCACTTATATGGGACATACTATCCTCTGGACACTACTTCCCTGTTCATGGTGACAGCTCATCACTGATACACCACTACTAAATATTGCCAGCAACTGTGTCCTTGTCACCATCACACTGCCCATCACAAAACAAAACATCCTTATGCTCACTAGGCTAATACCACCCAGTCTCTGTTAAGACCACACCAGCCTCTATCCTGCTGCTCTCTTCACTGGAAACTCTTGACCCCATCATCATCAATTCTGGACAGCACAGCCAACCCAGTCCTAACACCCTGTGTACCCAGTGTTTCTTGCCATAGTTCTCCACCTTTTTGCAAAGCAGACCCCCTGATAGCCTGGCCATCACTGCCTCCCCAGCATGCCATCATGCCCTACAACCACACTCACTGTTGAAGGAACTTGGAGAGTTCACTCATAGCAGGGAGGTAATGTTACAATTTGCCCCTATTCTTTTCTTTTACCTTAGCTAAGTCTTACCAGGACTTATCTCTTTTCATTCACAATGACTCACCTTGGTTCCTTCACATTCTATCACATTCCACTTGCTTCATCATCACTCCCTTCTTTCACATTCCATTGCATTCCACTGCCTTCCATGTTCCTTAGTCAGTGATGCTCCTCTGCCTGCCCTTAACTATGCTTCTCTGCCTGCCCTTAAGTGTGCCTCATAGTATATAGTCTCTTCTTGGACACTCCTAGAACCTTAACATAGACCTGCTCAGTCTTCCCTCAATACTCCCCTAGACTTCCCTTGTATCTGCTCAGACCTCACACTGTGCAATCCAGTCTATTGTTGATACCCTAGATCCCCTGATGACCTCCCTAGTCCCACTTCTTTGACTGGCCTCTGTCCACCATCTTGTCTGCCATTTCTCCTGTGTCATTGCCCCCTTGTCTTCAACATCACCTTGTGGCTCTGTGCCATCATCTCCTTGTCTCTTCCATCACCTTGTGGCTCTGTGCCATCACCCCTTCATCTCTGCCATCACCTTGAGGCTCTGTAACATCACCCTCTCATCTCCACCATCACCTCATCCCTGGATCCTCCATCCCCTTGCACATGGATCTTCCATCCCCTTGCTCTTGGATCCCCTGCTCCCTCACTCTTGAATCCTCCACCCCCTCATTCTTGGATCCTTCATCCTCTATCGCCAGTCTCTTTGTCCTCAGTCCTCAGTCCTCTCATCCCCTGTTCCTTCATCCTTGGTCTCTTGTCTCCCATTCCCTCATCCTCTATTCCCTCATCCTCCACTTTCTTACTCCCAGTCCTCCATCCCTTGAATCCTCCAACACTGTGGTCTCTGTGTCCTCAGATCCCTCTTGTCCTCCATCCCCCCATCCTCCAGTCCCTCATCCTCAGTCCCCTCATCCTCCATCACCTTAGACTCCCCAGAGCCTACAATAAATGATGCATTTCAGATGCTGGTATTTACTACTAGTTCATTGATGGCGAAATCATCATTATAATCACCTATGTCAATGATGCACTCTTTACAGGATCAAAAATCATCTCTCTTAAAAGACAAAAAGTGTCAATTCATTAAGAAATGGGAATGCCATGATCTTGGAGAAGTAAAGGAATATCTTGGCATGAGGATTACAATTACCCATGACTGAAAAAGACAAATTCTTATGCTCGACCAGATCAAGTACATTGACAAACAAAGTCATTCAGCATTTTGATATGACTAATGGGAAACCAGCATGAGCACCTCTTATGACCAGTTATAGTCCAATAGCTACATAACAAAGCCAATGTCGACTTATCTATTTAATCTCAATGTCAATTGGTCATTGAATCTGCTCTTTTTACCATGTTGGGAACCAGACCAGACATCACCTTTGCAACAATTAAAATAAGTCAATTCTCTGTGAACCCATCCAGAGAACATCTACAAAATGCTATGTGGATTATCCAATATCTAGCTTGTAATTGCACTAGATGCATTATGTTTGATGGTCAACATCCTTTAGAATTTGTCACTTTCTCAGACTCTGATTGGGCAATGGATCTGGAGACTAGAAAGTCAATTGACTGGGTTTCTCCTTCTATTGGCAAATGAACCTGTCTCTTGGTTAACCAGATGATAGAAGACAACTTCATTGTCATCCACTGAAGTAGAATATACATAAAGCCATGGCTAATGCAGCCAGACAGATGTCTTGGGTAAAATCCTTGTTTGCCAAACTACAATTCACTGTCAAGAAAGTTCCCCTTTCTTGTGATAATCTTGGTGCTATCACCTTGGCACAAAATCCTATGGTTGAAGGTTCAAGCAGCTGAATAGTTAGCAGATTTCTTTACCAAAAATCTGGGCATCAAGAGATTTAAATATCTTCAAGATGCTATTAAGATAATTTCCCACCCTGGATGATAGAAAGGATCAAGTCATTTATTTGACTATGTACTCTTCATTCTTGATCTCTGATGAAAGCAAAGATTCAAGCCATTAAATTGGTTATATATTCTTCATTCTGAGGAGGAGTGTTGAAATCCAACCTAATTGAATGTCTAGCCTTTCATCTTCTAATTCTAACTTCATGGTCTAGACTCCATATCATGGAAATTGTGTCAAAATGATGACTATAATATCATATCTCTTATTTATTGATAAGAGATATTTATAACCTTTCATTGTGATTGGTTGATAAGCCAGATAGGCAGCTTTACTACTATTGGCTGGTAATAAGGAAGTAGATAAGCTCCTTTTCTGCCATTAACTCAGAACATTCTATGATGTTCTTCATCTGCCCTAAGGGGCTTCTTTATCTCACACCTATTCTAAAGTATGGTATTTATATACTGATCTGCTATCACATGTACAGTAAGAACTCTCTTAACCCTTTATGGAATTATTCACCTCACACTCATATATCATTCCCCTACTCCAAGGACAGTGTAACAGTGAGTCTTCCCTTACAATATCCTATGCTAGTGTTGGTGGGCTCTCCCTTACTCTGGTTTCACCATTGTAACAGATATAAGTATAAGCTTATTACTCCCATCCAAAAGCAACACATTTTCCAATATGTGCACCATCTGTGACCAACCCTCCTCAACCTCAAGCTCAGCAAGATGTATCTCTTTCCATTCAGAGGCAAATGACTCCTCATAGTGCAAGGGAGGCAGTGATCCTTGGGGCAAAGCCTCCACATCACTAAATTGTGAAAAAGAATACTCCTCAACACATGAGGGAGACAGCAAACCACATGGCAAAGTCTCCACACTGCTGAGTTGTGAAACAATGAGACAAAGCAATGAGATCTACTCACAACCTACAATAATATCACAATCAATGTTGCCAATGATAGGAACCTCTGCTGTGAAGCACATCCCCTGATAACTCAACTGAACGACTCCCCTATCTGTAAGAGGTTCCACTTCACATTGTGAAGCAACACTTGAAGAGACCAAACAGTGGAATTTTGCCTTGTCAAACCAACCAGATACTGAGTGACTGTTGAGATGCATGAAGAGAAGTGGAGAGGTTGTATCAGTGGCAAGCACACAGAGACAGGAGCTCTGAGTAAGGCAAAAACTTAAAGTTGTCCCCCCCATATACATACTACCCACTACTTAATGTAGCAGAAATAGTTACAGTAATTATGCTTAAGTGCTGCTTACATAAGCGGAAAAATCGCGCCATCATGGGTCCTGCCATCTCAGGAAGCACATTCTCGGTACCTATAGAGGCCTTCGAGGTGGGTTATTCATTCGAGAATGAATTGTCCCCTGAGGCTAAGCTTCATGAGGTTCTAAAAATAGACTCCCTCGTTGACTCTTCCACGAGCCTCTGGACCCTCATGTGCACCTCTCAGGTAGTCATCGCGAGCCTCACGTGCTCACTCGCACGCCCACCCTCCCCCACACAGCCTCGCCCTCGCAACAGTGACATGGCAACAACAACAACAACAACAACTCAGAGACGATCGCAACCACTCGCCCGCCTCGCTCACCAGCGCTCGCACTCACAGTCTGAGCACCATTTTATGCCCACCTTGCCCAGGACATTGCCCTCACCCACCGTCGGCCACACAGCAACATGGCGATGACGACGTGACAATCGTGACTGCACGATTGCCATGGCGTCGTCGTGACCACTCGCCCACCTCACCTACATGCCCTCGCCTTGCCCAACATGCATGGACGCCCTCGCGTGCCATCCCGACATGCACGGCGCGTCCGTCATTTGCCACCGTTCACACCACCACCACTTGCATCGCCCTCCCAATGTGCATGGCCCACACAGCCCACGTGCCATCATCTGCCCTTGCCTTACCCAACGTGCATGGCCCACGCGTGCTTGTCCTTGTCCCCACCCTCGCCCTCACCTCACCACACCACCCGACGTGCATGGCCCACACACCCACCATTGTGAGGATGGCATGCTGCGACCACCACACGCTTTCGTGACACGAGAGTGCACGCTGGTTGCCGTGCATCGTCACCCTGCCCCCTCGCCGCCTGCCCGCCCTCTTGCACCCTCGTCCTCGTCCTCGCCCTCCGACATGCACAGCCCACCCGCCCTAATTCACCCTCACCTCACCTGACACACGCCTCATCCTCGTCCTCCCGATGCACACGGCCTGCCCACCCACTCCCTCGCCTCACCCGATGTGCAGATATGCTCGGGCCCTTGGTCTGTATTACGTAATATGTTGGTCCGGTATGTTGTGATTTCAAAAATGGAATCTCTCTAAAAACATGTTTTTTTACACCACTTCCTGCCTATGTACCATATAATTTGTTGTAGATACATGGTATATCTACAATATATCAGTAGCACAGACCACCAGGAACATGGCTGATGATGTTGTGAGCGATTTAAACATATGGAAGCGTGGGAAAATCTCTGACAACTTAGGAGACTTGCAAAACAAATTAAAAAACATGTCATTATGGCTTCCACAATGCTTCAAGTACCATTCTAAATAGTAGATCATGTATGTAAGGTGCTCTAGAAACTGTATACACCATGTGCCTAGTCTATTCAACCCATAAGACATCAAAATTGCGAAACTGTATTGGTGAGGTTATATCTCACTTGAATGCATGTGATCATTGCTGTTGGCACCAAAGATACATTTTCGCAATTCCGATATCTTATGGATGGAATAGACTAGGCACATGATGTACACAGTTTCTAGAGCACACTGGGTACACGATCTACTATTTAGAATGATACTTGAAGAGCTGTGGAAGCCACAATAACATGTTTTTGATTTGTTTTAAAAGTCTCCTCAAGTTTCTGGAGGTTTTCCCATGGTTTCATATGTTTAAATCACTCCTCACACCTTCAATCAGTACTAGGAAAATCAGCAGAAATAGGGAGGATCAGGGGGTAATGGGATACAGAGCCATACATAATTTCCCTGATGATATGCCTCTTCAAGCATCTCCAATATATTCATTACAGAAAAGTGGAAAATGTGTTCTAGATAATGTTTAATACCTTGGGCAAATAATATATATGATAGGATATGTAGATATACATTATCCCATGATGGCTACACAATTTGGGATTGGCTGGAGCACTGGTATAGCCTAGAGAAGTGGATAAAGGGGTCAGGAGGAGAATATGACACAACATTACCAATTTGGTTCCTGGTGGTCTGTGCTACTGGTATGTCATAAATATATATGAAACCTCTCAGGGGGCATATTGGTCAGGGGCATAACTCCTATATGTCAAAAAAGCAGTTATGTTTTTTTTTCTTTCATCATATCTTCATTATCAGCTTGTGGAATCTTTCAGGACATAGATAACATGCTCACACAATGTACTATAGTATATTCATTTATGTATCTACACATAGATGATATGAAGTCTAGAGAGGAAGCAGAGGAAAAGCAAAAAAACATATAATTAGAGAGATCTCCATTTTCGAAATCAAACATACCAGCCACATGAGGTAACTTCCTAATATGGAGTGAGGGTGGGCATGTGTGCGCATCGCAAGATGGCGGTCACAACGACGACATGATGATCATGCGGTTGTGATCGTTGCATCGTCATTGTCACCACATCTATATTGTGCATGTGAGGGTGCGCAGGCCAGGGTGAGGTGGGTGAAGCGAGGGCGACGGTGAACGCAAGGTGGGCGAGTGGTGATGACGCCATGACGATCGTGCGCTTGTGATGGTCATGTCATTGTCATCACCGCGTCACGCTTTTGTGAGGGCAAGGGCATGCAGGAAGGGCAAGGTAAGGGCAAGGGCCAGGGCGGGTGTACACTCGTGAGCGAGTGGCCACGATGACGACGTGGCAATCATGACGGCACGATCATCGCGTCATCGTCACCATGTCACTGTTGTGAGTGCGAGGGGTGTGCAGGGGAGAATGGGCCAGGGCAAGGTGGATGAGTGGTCACGACGATGGCATGACGATCGCAACGGCACGATCATCGCGTCGTCGTTGTCACCATGTCACTGTTGGGAGTGTGTGGGAGAGGGCAGGGAAAGGGCAAGCGCGAGGATGAGGATGGGGCAATGCGCTGAAGTGGGCATGATGCTAAGCGCAAAGGCCGGCAGGCGCGTGGATGTCCGTGTGGTTGTGTAGGGCGATCGTGGGAAGGACGAGGGCAGGCTGCGTGTGTGCATGTCGGGCGAGGCAGCAAGGTGAGGGCAGGCAGGTGGGCAGGAGGGGTCGTGCGCATTGAGGACTGAGTGTCTGTGCATCTCAGGAGGATGAGGGCGAGAGCGCGCGTGCACGTGCGCATTGGGTGAGGCGGTAGGGTGAATGCAGGGCATGTGCATCAGGTGAGGGCGGGAATGAGGCACGGTCGAGGCTCGCGGGTGGTCCTTGTTGACAGCGTGCAGACTCCACGGATGTCCATGGGATGCTCTTGGAGTTTGAGCATAGGCTCACGAGGTCCTTGAGGGGAGTTCGTCAGGAAGCAAATACCCTCATTTGGACAGTAGGTGAGGTTCCTCGCACAGAAACTCCTCAGAGGTAGATATTGATCCCCTTGGGAATTACCCCTGATAGGTTATAGGGGCCTCACGAAAGTTGTTCCAAGGGTGGTCATCCTCCAGTTGCTTCATTCCCTGGACTCGATATAGGTTCATGGGTTGTACCATTATCTGACTGGCAGTATTGTTCAGATTATGGCCCCGTGCTTACAAGTATACCTCGGGGGTTCATATTCCATATTCTCACCTGGTGGATCATATTGCAAGAGGACAAGTCTTCTGGAGTTCCTTACGATCCTTTAGTCAGTCGCCTTTCAAACACGGATCTATTGCCTGGTCCCCAGCTCCGATAACCCAACACGAGTGTAAGATGAATATCCCCGTTGCACGTTCAGCTAACCCATCCCCACTTTTCAGGTATCCATCAAATTCCCCGTTCTATCGCACACCCCATGCTCAAGATGTCAAATTCGACATGACCTTGCCAAGGCGATCCGACAAACCATGAAACACTATTACAATCATATCAGTCTTTCTAGATATCAGTGGTTCATGCCCATGGAGACATCACTATCGTGGAACTTTGAGACCGAAAAAGAGGTGTACGTACGACAAGGACTCCTGGGTCTCCATACCCATTGCCAAAAGCAACATTTTTTGATTACACGGTTTTTCTGGAGCAGTACAATCACCACCTCCATAGCCGACATCTTCTGCCTCCACTGCCTCAGTGCATTCGTGTTCTTCACGTGAGGCATGGATGCTCGGACTGGCCCTGCACTGCTCATTCGCACGTTGGCATACCAGCTCAGGGAATTTGACGAACGAAATATGCTAGGGGGTGAGGACGACCCTCATGCCTTCTATCAGAATCCTATTTCCTTATCTCTTATCTCTCTATCTCTTATCTATGACGTAGTATAGAAGGATGTAGAACATTCCATGCCTCATGGC
>JBBPOF010000632.1:0-19508 GCA_038091315.1 Porphyrellus cyaneotinctus | reverse complement strand
CGCTTGCGGAGAAGCAAGATCGTCATGCCAATTGCGATCAGGACGTCTACAGCAGCATCGAGGGAGAAAATCGACGTAGTCAAGCCCTGGTTGCATGGTGCTCGGATTTGGTTCGAAGCACGAAAGAAGCACCTACCGTGAAGAAACTATCCTCAAGTACAATGAGAATAACAACGTGTATGCTCCTGCAAGCCGAGGGTAAATTCACACTGAAGGGTATGAAAAACCAAACGAACGAACCCGTCCTTACTGTATACTGCTTTCACGATAAAAACTGAGGATGTGTGGTCAACCTTTGTCGACATGGGTTCGATCAATGACGACTTACGGATAACGGCCACTAATATTCAGATAGAACCCATCATTATGAGACTCAAGTGTCGCGAAGTCTTACCAATCTGATAGATTGCCTGGATAATCTGGACAACAGGACTTAATTGGCACTTCAACCTCACTATAGATGCAAACTCCTTACCCATAAGAGAGGCGCGATGATGTTCTTCCCGCTGACTGTGCAGCTGTGAGTAAAAGAAAGAAGAAATCGAAGGTCCACGCGCACAGATGTAGAGTCGGTAGACGAAATAACCCTGCGCCATTAACGCAACCAATAGCTAGATTATTACATTAGTCCTGCCGTTAGAACGTAGAATTCAAACATGATACTTCTGGGATTATCTGCATCTGCTACTTGTTGGTAGACCGCTCGAGGACGCAAAAACGGAACTTACGATAGTATCTCTGAGGAGATGAGAGATTGTCGAGACACCGAAAATGAGTTTATGAAAGCAATGACTCACGGTATCTCGTCCAATATCGAAAGTGGGTTCGTTAGGCCAGCGATGATGTACTTGTACACTATGTGGAACACGAGATGAGCGAGAACGTTTAAGTGCTAGTAAGTACGCCAAGACACGAACCCCCAGAAATAGTCAAAGCTTCTTGAATCGTATTCATTGCCCTATTGCGACGTGTAAAATGTATCGCAAGCGGAAACAAGGAGGTTCACACCATAGAACTGCTACCTGGAAAAAGTAACATTGCATTATTTATCATGCTAGAGTGGATCATAAGTTGACTTACAAAGCTCTTCATGCGCAAAGAGTCATTCGGATAGCTAGAATGGGGACGTGATAAGCCGAAGAGAAGTGCTCCAGTGGCACGAGTCTTACTGGACATAGTAAAAAAACCTACAGAGAGGAGAGCCTTGCTTGCATCATCACACCTATTTCGATAGAAAGCGACACTCACGTTTGCATACACGCGATACCATAAAGAACACTTGATATGACGATCGAAAAGTACTGTGGACCATATACCTTTCCGAATAGAGGGGCAAGTAAGCTGGCGGACATGACTTGATTGTACTTCAGGGAGAAAGAACAGGTTGGCGAGGCGGCGAGAGCAGCAATCTCGCCCACTTGGCATATGTATCCGATAGTTCGAGAAAGGTAATCAGCGGACATTGCAGTCCAATATGAATACCATGATGGTCGCTGCAAGTTACGCCGTATAGCCTCAATCAATGCTGGTCCAATGAGATTTCATGTCGCCATGAATTGGCTGTGACGCTAAATCGGTCGAGCGCCCATAACGCAAGGTCCACGCAGATAATGCTTTCCAAATATCCACGTTGAGCACGGCTGTACGGAATATTTGGTCGTACGTCGGTGGTGTAAAGTAACTTTGCGACACAGCCCGAGGATCATTGATGCGAACCTGTCCATATCAAGTTTAATAGCATTATGAAGGGACGGGCACGCGCACGTCTTGTGCCTTCATCCTACTAGGCACGGTACCTTGTAACACAGGTCAAATGCCTCAATGTTGGGGTGTGCACCTACACGGAAATTGACATCAACCCATCCAAACTGGTGGGGTAAACCCTGCATCGTCGACTCCGTACACGAGTCAGTGGGGAGCATCCGCCAGACGACTTCGACATTCAGAACCGAACTGAGCAAGGGTTAGGGCTAACCTGAACCACGAACTCACTCACTTCGAGTTCCTGGAGCCTGGAGCCTGGAGGGAGTTGTGGGCGAAGTGAACACTTCAAGTTTTAGTCCCCGATTCGGACAATGCATATGGCCACACGCTCGTCAAGGATCCGTCGTCTGACCAGTTATCAGCTTTGGGCTATCAGGGTATTTTTACGAATCGGTAACTTGCCACCGTGCAAGCGCACTGGCATGTAGCCATTAGTGATCAACTCTTGTATATAAAGTCGATCACCCCGTTCCGATGAATTCTCAAACGCTCCATGTTCAATGGCAAATCTATATGTATTTTGGGACCCTTTGTATCAAGAGAAAAAGAGAGAATGAAAGATCAGAAAACGAGCGACCGAAAGCACCCAGATTTGCAAAGAAAACTACGTTTGTCACCAATCGTTAGTACATCACGGCGTACGGCGTTTCCATAACCATCCGAGTCAAAGGAGTGTGAAGAAAAGAGAAATAGGAACAGAAGAGTACATATGTAACCAAGCAGATAAACACATACGTGTATTTGTACAAAGTGGTATTTGCTGGGTAAAAAGAAAAGGAAGAAAAAGGAACGGAAAGAACATAGGGACAGCAGCCGAATCGCACACACCGCGTGAGCAAACAACAATAGCAGTAGAGAGCAAAGGGGAGAAGAGAAAGAAGAGAGAAAAAAAATCTATGGCATCGTGATACATAGTCGGGAATCCAACCGAGTCTGATGCGATCACTCTCCCCCGCCAGCGAGTTCGAGAATGAGACGGCAAGCGACGTCCATGAAGACAAACGGGGAGATGATGTCGCTCTCCTTTTCTGCTTGCCCGTCCTTGATCGATCGTCCATCGGAGCTTGTCTCGGGCAGCAGTGTATCCAGATTGGCCATGTCAAACTTGCCAGCGCCTGGTTCCGTGGACGCTCTGTACGTCTTCTTGTGGTTAAAATCGACCAGATAGTTTATCGAGTCGACCATGTAGAGCTGTAGATTCATGAGCACCTGTCACGCGTGTCAGCACCGTCGTCGCCACCATCGTTGGTATACACATACCACCACCTCTTGTACCCTTGCTCGCGTTTCTATGAAATAGACGCTCGCAGCTGCCCGTAGATCGACGGTGTCGCAGCCGTCCAACTCCTTGGCCCGCTCGATCTTGGCACCGTTCGTATTCGATCGCTGCCGATGGTGTCGAATACCACCCAACCCCCCGAGATTTCGCTTCTCCTTCCACTCCATCCCGAGCGTCTTGAGCGTACGGTATATCTCCAGCATGACCTCCATCGGTGGCGACCGGCTCCGGATGCCAAAGTGCCATTTCGTCCGATGCTGTTTCTTTTCTCTCACAGGCCACGAACGTTTCGCGTTGGCGTACGAGGCGAGGTGGTGTAGTTCGGGAAGTTGATCAGGGAGCGGGAGGGAGGAATTGAGAACGGCAAAGTTGTTGATCTCGCCGTAGATAGGGGGCGTCGAGAAATCGAGGCCATCGACGATCTCATCGTCGTCGTATTCGCCATTAAACTCGGCTTCGAATGGATTATCTTCCAAGTCGCTCGCCGGCGACAACGCGGTGGGCGACATCGTATTCCTAGGCTAAATTCTAACGTTGAACGTGAGCAGCAAAAACGAAAAACAAAAAACTGACATCCATGGCGGCCAACTTGGCATCGCGCTCTTGTTCCTCGAACTCTGCGACTAGACATCGTCAGGTGATATAGCAGCATCACACATGGACGCTCACGGTCTCTGCCAGCCCTGCGCTTGTCGCGCAGGAGCAAGTACGCAACCTTGACGGCGTTCCCTTGAACACCGTCGTCCCTCCGTAGACATTCCCAAATGTCCTCCTTGTCGACCCCATCCATTCGCGACGAAAGTTCGTCGACGACGTCTTCCTCGATTCGGCCCAACCCCTCGATGATCTCGAAATCCAACGCCTTTACAGGCGTAACCAGCGATGAGAGCGTCCCAAGAACAGGACCAGGGGGTGGTGGAAGGGGCGTGAGGTAACGTGGAAGATCCATCGTATAGAAAGGGTGCTGCGTGATCTCGGGGACAGTTATCCGTTTGACAGGGTCGACCGCCAGCATCGAATTGATGAGACCTCGTGCGTCCACGCCCAGATAGCTCGGCATATGATAGCTTCCCTCTATGCACGTAAAGTTGAGCGAACAAGTGAGAACGAACGAAAAGGGGAACATACGACTGATTTTCGTGAATAGGGTCTGCACGTCGTCGTCCTCGAAAGGCAGTCTTCCACAAAGCATCACATAAAGAATAACCCCACAACTCCATACATCGATCTCCGGACCGGTGTAGAGACCGCCGCGGATGACCTCCGGCGCGGCATAATTCGGACTGCCACAACTCGTCTTGAGGAAATCCCCATCCTTGATCTCGTTCGACAGTCCAAAATCGGCAATCTTGACGTTGAGGTCGTCGTCTAGCAAGACGTTCTCCGGTTTCAAATCTCGATGGACGATCTTGAGTTTGTGGCTGTACTCGATGCCGGAGATGAGTTGTTGAAAGAAGCGCCGGGCGCGTGGTTCGGGCATTCGACCGTTGGTGACGATGTAGTTGAAGAGTTCGCCGCCGGCGAATTCGAGAACGATGATGATATCCGTCGGGGTGGATATCACTTCATATCTAAAACGTGTTGGGTGTCGTCAGACATATGGAGTAGGGCGTTCGTCCCGCGACGAAACCGGATCATGGAAAACGTACAGTTTGATGATGTGTGGATGCCGAAGGGTACGCATGTACTCGACCTCGCGTTGTACCCGGGTCTTGGTTTTCGTCATGTGAATGACGGCCTTGGAGATGTACTTCATGGCGACTCTCTGTCCAGTGATAGTATGTGTTGCCACTAAACGAATTCGGGAAGAAAAATAATGGGAGTGGGGAACATCAATCGACCGGAACAAGGGGACGATCGCTAGGACGTACTCTTTACTTTTCCGAAGGTACCCTCGGCGATGTCGCCGGTGACGGTGTACTCTCCCAGCTTCGACGCTGAGAACAACGTTGGGTTGTCGCTCATCTGAAAAGCGCCGTCGTCCGTCGTTGGTCGTCGTCGTCGGTGGAGTCCTCGGTCTGTGTCGAAAAAAGTCGTGTGGTGGTCTTGGCCGATGCGGCAAGTGGCAGTTAAGTATGCGTCTGGGGTCCCTGTCCCCTAGATTATATAAAACGCTGTGGCCCCCGAGTGCGTACATCTCGATCACGTGGGTGAGGAGGGAAACGGAACGATCTGGCGTCCCTTTGAGTGTTCTTTCGTTCCTTTTGTTCCTTTCTGTTGGTGGGTTCGTTCCGCTCCTCTCGAGTTGCAAACCTTTTCGACGTCACCCATTCAATTTTAACGTTGCTATGATATCACACTTCCTGATTTCAACACGATTGTGATCGACCCGTTCCCTCCCGAGACTCGAGAAAAACATCAGTCTCGTCGTTCCCAGAGCGACTCAGTGTCTCCTGTCGACCACGATCAAGGATCTCAGATACAATATTCATTTGTCCCGGTTTCAGTTCTGATGAATATGAATGATTCCATTTGAATCGGTGTGACGTAGACGCACGGATTCAAATATCGTCCGTCGTCCACCCGCTCAGCTCCGATACGACTTCCTCGGAACTCAATCCACAAAGCATCCTTTGGACGCCAAGTTCGACGTTTGGATTGCTGTACCTGGCCATCCACGAGCCACCGCCACCGAAGTGCCACCGTGACACTACGGCTCGAACTTCGACTTCGACTTCGACGCCTTCCCGCCCGCCATCGACACAGACACTAATGTCCACCATGCGCCGCGCCCAAAGCGTCCGCACCTACCACCGCACATCCCTCTCCCTCACCCAAACCACCGACCCCTCCGACCTCTCCATCGTCCGCGAAACCGACGAACCACCCTCGGTCGAAGACATCCTTCGCAAACAGCTCCTCGAAAAGGATCGCGAAAATGACAAGGTCCGTCCCGTTCCTTTTTCCCGTGTCCATCCCATCCATGGGTGTTGATGGTACGCGCGGTAGCTCCAATCCACCATCCTCACTCTCCAAACCCAACTTGCATCTCGTCCCCCCCTCGAAACCATCCTTTCCCTCGAAAAGGAATACAAAAATCTAGACCTCATCCTTCAAGGCACACAACGCGAAAACGAACGGTGCATGGTAGAACTCGAACGGGCCAGGACGCGCGAACGGTTGCTCGAACAGGCGTTAGCAAAGTTGGCGGGTGAGAATTGGCAGGTGTGTTTTTTTTTCTTGGTAAACCCACACGACGGGATGTTGATGAATTGGTAGTCGGTGTTGGATATTGCACCGTCATCGGTGGCGGTCGTCGCACGGGCCATGGGGTCGTCACTCTTGAATCGCACCGCGGCGACACCACCACCGCCTCCTGAAGCTTCTGATTCCCCTCCAGCTGCTTCACAGGCTTCCATCGCGGCCACGCTCTCTCAAATGGAGCAGATTCGTTTGCTGGTGTTGGGCATGGAGCAACGCATGCAGGAACGCGAAGAAAAGCTGACGAAAACGATTGAGCGCGCTGAAGCTCAAGAATCGAAATGCGAGGCATTACGAAATGAAGTTTTACCCACCAAAGTAGCGGTATAGTGTCATCATGGCAGAACTTGCGGAGAGTTGTATTCATGTTCATGCATTTCCCTCGTCACCATCTTGTATTCTAGGACATCAATACCCCTGTATGCACACCTGGATAAGCGACACTCGCGGCGATATATTGCAAATACACAAATGACAGTGCGTGGTAGAATAAATGTACTGTGGATATGCGGTTACTGGACTTGACGTGATGCAAATGACTGGTTGACACGATGGCTGCAAAATTCTAGCGAAAAAACAGTCGAAAAATCGGATAAACATGGAGCGCAAAGCCCAGCATGAGAGGAGGGCGATGCGAAACAGGGAACGTCGAGCTGATGGCGCATGGTAAATTGGAGAAGAAACGCGCACGTCTTGGATCAGTGCAAATAAGCAGGAATCAAATGAGAATGATGGTTGAGAGTTCTATGCGAAGATTGTCCTTGCGTGCAATGTGGAATACAAGGTCGGTGCGTTCGAGACGTAGTATACTGTAGAATCGAAGTAGGTTATTTGCGTATTTCGATCGTATGTGGTTGTGAAAATGCTTGATCGAATATACTGTTGCAGCGGAGCTTGCAAGATCGATGCGGAAGATGGTTCGGCCCAGCGTGGTGCGTAAATTCATGTTTGGTTTCCAATGCGGGGCAGAATCCCGGGCATTCCAACGACAGATTTGAAGTTGCAAAGATGCCATGAACCAAGATGGTCGATGCTGGAATGGATGACCGCGGTAACTTAATACCCATAGTAGGCGCGCTTGTAGGTGCGTCAGCATCAAGGATAACCAAAGCAATCGTGACAAACCATCCTGTCGCTGCGTGGACAGTCAGACCGCGACGCGAATACTCGATAAAAGGACTTACAACAGCCAGATAACTTTGGATCCTGTCTTGCACCCACGCAACGTCACGATGTGGCCTCGGATACACTCGTACAGCATGGTGCGTTGATCCTTATCAGCCTGAAATACGTGGAATGACTACTTGCGATGTCGGAGACGTAAAACCACTTACCTGGGGTAATACATTCGCGATAAGCTGACTACCTGTAACGGATAAAGCCAGGTCAACAATCATGGCACGACGGCCCCTGGAAGTTGACTCATCAGCGTGGTGCTGGTACGGGTCGGGAATCGTTCACCCTTTCGCTGGCTCACACATCCTCTTCACAACCCTTGCAAGAGTCTCCGGACCCGTTTCTTTGAATGCCTTGGTGACTGATTTAAATCCTTGCTCGTTGGTTGCATAGTCGAGCAAGTCGGCGATCAAGTGATCGAGACACATTTGACGGTGCTTGAACGACCCATGTTCCAAGACTAGCGTATGCGCCCGTCAGCGGTCTACATGGGGTCAGCTGATGGTGCTTACTGTGTTGGACACAGTACGACCCCCATTGGTTTTTAGCGATTTCACCAAAGACGGCGGATCCTTGATTCAACAGTTCGTCGATGATGCCATCCTTGGCAGATTCCTCAAGATTCTCAAACGCGTGCTGCAGAACAGTAAACACCGTTGCATGACGATGTCACTGAGGAAGGGCATCACCTGAACAACAAGGGACCCAGTTTCGTGACACGCAAGGGATGCCCACTTGCCCTTGAGTGACTTGTTGACACTTGCAGGTGGAACTGAGGTCATACAGAAGGTTAGAAGGCGGAGATGACTCACTAAGCGAAGATCGGTGGCGCCGGAGGGGTCCAACTCAATTCCATGATCTGGATGCTGTTCGTAATCTGAATCAAACGGTTGCGACGAGAATATACCTTGCTCCAGACGTGAGACGCATGTTTGTTCACCAATGTCAAGGCTGGATCACCGAGAAGAAGCTCCGATACGATGAGCAACCTGATGTCTTCTTCACAATCGAGCGCCTTTTGGAGAACGTGGCATCCATAACAGTTGGTTGCAAGTTCGACCACTCGGCCTCTGCGAGTCGCTCCTTCAGTACGTGAGAATGGACGATATATTGGGGTAGAACAAACCTCATGCAACCCACGATCTTACGCCGCTCCTCGGCAGTGGCAGCAGCCTCCAGACATCGCTGAACTGCCCAATTCCCAAACCTATGTCACAGAGCCCGATCGTGTTAGATATTACGTGCCTCTATCGTAATAATGAAAAGGTACCGATGAGACATCATCTCAAAGCCTCGCGCGCATATGGCATCTATAATCTTATACCGTTCTTCCAAGTCGGCGACTTTGAGTTTCTGCTGCAAAAAAATCGAGGCCTGCTGATCCGACGACTTGATGATGCGTGCTACGAACACGTGATACGGTGGAGACGACGAGGGGTGAAGGAGTGACAAGAAATTGATCGGCTGCGTGAATGAAAGATCACGTATGCACAAGTTAACCGATATGCATTGTCGCATAAAGAAAAAGACGTGCCTCGTGGGAATGCGCTCCTGTGGACCCTTGGCGGGCAAAGGCATTTTGAGAGGGAGACGTCCTCAGGGAGTCCTCTCCAACCGAAAAATCGATCATCGGTTTTTCCTCCACCCTACGCCACTCCGGTATCTGTTGCTGGAGGCGCCAAGTGGAACCCGAGACACCAGACAAATCCGGTCGACGGACAAGGTGAGGGAACGCGGTGTCATACAGGGGCTGAGTGCCAAGCGCGGGAGAGGCGTTCTCCAGGTACTGATCAAAGAAAGGAAAGCCGCCACCGGAAGGCAGTACAGAAGGATCCAAAAGACGCGACTGGGGGATATTGACGGCAGACAAAAAGTCGCGCGTCTTCAAGGGAGAGCCAGGATCGAACAATAGTGAAGAAGGTGACGCATTGGAAGGCACGGACGGTACCTCGTAGGGGGGAGTGACCTTCAAGTCAAACGTGGTCTTTGCGGGGGACAAATCCGTGGGTGTCAACAGCGCGGATGTTGTCGAGCTCGGGGACACGTCGGGGGAGCCCGACAAGTTTCCGGCCGCGTTGCTCGGCACCCTAGCAGGCTGCTGGGTGCACGGCGCAGGGGAGTTGAGATTGAGCGCTCGCAAGAGCTGCTCGACGTGCTATACGACCGAAAAGGTGAGTATATGCGCCTAAAATAAGGTGAAACCACACGTGCATTGTCGTCAAGCTCCGGGCTTTGCCTTTTTCTGCCGTCACCGATGGCCCCGATATCCCTTTTGCGGGGTGGGCCAACGAGGCCGAGTGGACCAAAGACGTCTTCGTTGCCGAACATTGGATTCAAGCCTCGGAGTCCTCTTTGCGGACGGAAGACCACTTTTTCTGCGTCACGGGAGAAGGTGTCGATGGCGTTGGGCCATGTCGAGTCGAACTGCTGAGGCTGCGGGGCCCAGATAGAGGCAGCTGTCGTCCTCGATCGGGGAGGACTGTAATCATCAGCGAAAGGATGGAAAGACTGTGCGCTGGTGGTGGACTGCATGGTCGTTATGAGGGGGGATGGTGGATGGGGCAAGGAAAGAGGGAAATCGCGACCGACAAGTCTTTTATATGAATTTTCGAGTGCACTGACGTCCCTCCGATGCCAGTGTGACGATCCCCCCCAGCACAGAGAGTCACATTCCCTTTTAGGGGAAGATTTGACCTATTTTGGAAGGCTTCTTTGCACCCTCCGACCCGCCCTGTCCGCGTATGACAGGCCCTTGTGTCGATGCGTTGCCCCCAAGTTCGACTATCAGATGCCCACCAGGCTTATCACAGACGAGGGCGTATCTATGCCTTTGGTGTGATAGAAACATGCGTTCGAAGCGTTCGCTGTCGCTCCAAGAAGACTCTGGGATAGTGTGATGGTGAATGCCATCTCTGACTCTTCACAGTGTCACGGTTGGAGCCTAGGGATCCGCGGTAGTTGTCGATCGGTTCAGAAAGCCACTGAGGGGATTCGATATATCCGTCGAGGGGGTTCCGCATGGTCTTGGTCAATGGTAACGCCTTCACTGCTTCGTTCGACTGAACAGCGATCGGGGGTACTTGTTGGATGAAAGGGAACATAAATAATAATTTTTTTCTTTCGTGGAGTGTCACCTGGGGTAGTCATGGCGTCCATTCTGCGTCAACGCCGTTTACTTGAACGTGACGATATGGTATGAACCGGAGATTTCTAATGTGCGAATGGGGTTTACCTAGGGTGTAAATCTACAAGATGGAGATCAAGCTCGTCAAACGGTCGACACGGAAAGTCTTGGCAATAGGGGGAAACGGATATATTGCAGGGCTGTGGGTTCTCAAGAGAAAACGGTCGCAGAATAAGTAGACAGATTCCGCCGTTGTAGAAGCCCTTGTCAATCCCTGCCGAACAATAGACGCACATCCAGCACCATTGCAAACCGGGTCCGAAGGCCGGGCAGATCAAGAGGAAAAGCTGGAACATGACATGGTGATCTAGTAGAAAAGACGGCGATCAGCTGTCTGTGCTTATCTGTGTTTCATGCTCACACGAGGGGGTGGCGTATAAAACAGTCGGAGTCGAGGCGTCTACCTGGGAATATTTTGATAGACCGGGTTTCCCACTCACCAAAGACGCGAATGCCCACGAGTTTCAATACGTCAATAGGCGTACTGGTAGAGAAGGGGGGGGACGAAGGTACACGCGGAAATTAAAGTATGTCACTAATGGCCTGAAATCGAGGGTGAGATTCTAGGCGAGAGAGAAGATTCGATAGCGATGGAAACAAGGCGGTGTGAGAGGTCAATGGATAACGAACGGATATTGGGTGAGAGAAGCGCGATGAACGTGCAAAGCGATGCCAGGACACATGGTGGACGAGATGAAGAGATGGGCTCGACCGCGCTGGGTCCGAGCGAGGTAGCCGGGCCGAGGGATTCCGTTGTGAGATGGCACAAGAAGGACGTGCAAAGATATGTACATCTGGACAAGGAAGGACCGTGATGCACTCGGTGGTCACGCGTTTGGTGAGAGCAAGCATCGGATCTGATGAGAAAAGGAGTAACTCACGAGAAGACTGACATAACGGATGAAATATGGTTGTGATTGAATTGGTTGAGAGGACGGACGGACGGAAGCGAGGAGGAGAAGCCGAAATCTGTGGCGAGCCGAATCCAGCAACGACAATCAATATATCGTTCCGGCGATAAGGGGCGAGACCGGCGGAACCGGAGAGGACCGGAGAATTGAAACGGCGTTCAAAGGAAGGCGCTGAACTGAGCCAGTTTACGTACCGCGTTTCCCATCGCTCGAGGTGCGGGGCGGTCGTCACTTGTACATGGCTAAAATAGCGCAGTAGTTGCGCCGTGGAGTAATATGTAACTTGCTTGGCGGGCCGATCTTACTTATACACACTCCTCGTCCCTTGTTCCTCTCTACTCCCCCTCTCCTCCTCCCCATCATGCTCGACCGTCTCCCCATCGAACTCCTCGCGAAAATCGTCCTCGAAATCCACCACCCTGCCGCCGTGCTGCCTCTCCTTCTCACATCCAAATACTTTTACCACTCGCTCAACGTCAGGTCGAACGCTCACCTCTACTCCCGCTTGTTCCGCCTCTCCTTCGACGAGTCCGCTCCCACCCGCCGTCTCGGCCACCTCGACGCTGCCTCCTTTGCCACGCAGCTCTGCGCCAACCTCAACACCCTCCGCTGCATCCGTCGTGCCGATGTCCGTGCAGACGACGTCCTCCCCTCGTTCTGGACGTGCTTCTCCATGCTCCTCGAAAACGACGGCAAGAACCGCTGCCAACTCGACGCAGCGGGTCTTCCCGACTTCGTCGACGCCTTCATCCGCGAACGCCTCTACGAAAATACCATCGACGGTTGGCCCGAGGAGAACGAGCTCAACTCACTCGCCCTCTGGTTGCTCTGGCTCACGACCACAGAAGGTACGTTTCCCTTCCGTCGTTGCCTTTTGTCCCGACCTTCTCTCCAGAACGTCTCAAAGCCCAAACGCCTCAACAACGTGCCCAGATGACCAGGCTCATCTTGCCCTTCGTCCTCATGCCCGTCCGCGTACGTTCCTCTCCGCCTCATACTCGTCCTTTACCTGACCATTCCCAGTACCCCGCATACCTCGCACCCCACGTCCACTACTCCCTTCCGCTGCGGCCCAACCTTGACAAACCGCCCCACTCGTTCCTCACCGTCCATGGTTCCTACCCTCGGTACCGCGACGGGTTTTCCCGCGAAATTCCCCTCTACCACCTCAACTCCATCCGACTCGGTGTTCCCTTGGCCTCCCTCGCCGCAAAGCTCATCTACTTTTCTCATCGTGAAGTCTTTCCCGTCGCCATCCCTCCCCACCTCCCGAGAACGCGTGCCCATGCTATCCAGCTCGCCCTCCATACAGTCGGACCGACCCAAGAGGACGTCCGAGAACTCAACGATCACAAGGTTGCCAAGTTTGTACCCAGATCAACTTGGGAATGGTGGAACGACATCCCGGACTTCGACAAGCTTGGGTCAGAGGCGCGCGCGCAGCTCGCCCCGAGTGCCCGGTGGGACGACGAGTGGAACCGCCTCGCCGACTGCAATTCCATCTTTACCACCCTCTCTCTCAAGCGCATGCATTACACCCCCGGCCTTCTCTGCGGTCTCTGGCAAGGCAGGATGCTCGTGCGTAGCATCAACGTCGTTCGCTTTCATGTCATCTGATCATCATACCTTTCAGCACCCTGACGATACCATGCTTGCACCTGTCATGCAAACACCCCAGATGCCCCAATCGTTTAGCGAGCAGACGGTCGGTCTCATTGCAGCACCTGTCTTCATGCGTCTCCGCGAATATCACTGCATGGATGTCGAGCCAAACAAACCCATCGCCTCCGGCGGAATACAAAACGCGTGGTTCCCGGGCTCGACGCGATTCATGGAGTCCATGGTGTGTACCTAGCCATATGATCGGACTGAGTGCATCATGACGTCTCATTTAGCACAGCCTTACTCTCACGTGTCAGGAGAGGTCTTCGACGTATAACGAATACGTCGTTGGTGGACCTAAGTTACACGATGAGACCAGGTGTCGTGGGTGTGAATACCGGGGAACGTCGGAGATGATTTTTCGAGAAGATGACATGCGGTTTCTCGCAGCGGCTGAGGAGGCTTTGGTTAATGCAGACATGGAAGTCGCCGAAGACGAGGAGTTGGATGACGATTCCAGTGATGACACAGATGTGGACATGCCATCTACCGAGGACGATATGGATGAGCTTGTGATCACTCGCAAGTGTGACGGGATCCTCGACATCGTCCTCATTGGCGAGGTATGCTCTTCCTTATCGTTTTACGCGATCTTCTCACTTCCATCATCGCTTCCAGACGGAAACTCGGCACGGTCAGGCCTGGCATCACTACAAATTCTATGGCCGCGTTCGCGAATGGGACGGCCTCGTGGCGCTCGTCCGTGTTCCTGTGAGTCCTTCTCTTCTCTTCTCCGTTCCCGTTTCAAATCCTTGGTACGTTTATATCTGACATTGATCCGCCTTAGACCCATCCTGTAGGTGCAGCGCTCGGTGTTTGGGTCTTCACCGGTTACGTCGTCGGTGGCCAAAACTTTGTCGGAAACTGGCGGACGACGACGCACCCTGGCGAGCCCGTGACGTTCGAAGGCGCATTCGCCATGTCCAAGCGCGAATGATCCTACATGCTCCACACTCTTTTTTTTGAATTGGACAGCGCCGTTTATCGCATCCAGTGTCTTTTTGATCTGTGACGTACATACATACCCTCCACTCGCACCACGCACTCCCATGCATATATACATCTTCCCATAGATCTCCGGCATCGCATCTTTCGTCTTCCATTTACATATTCTTTTTTTTTCGCACACGTCTCGCTTTACCCTTGTGTCATCGTGGCATCCTCTTTCCGCACACACATGGACATGCTTCATCTTTTCCGCATTCCCAGCACGGTGGCCTGTCTTTCATTCTTCCCTATTTGTTCTCACTTTTATTACTGGTTCCTTGTTCATGGGTTAAAGCTTTGTTTATCTGCGATTATCTTTTCTTATCTTATTTTTTTTTGCATACCAGGTTGCTTGGGCCTTGTTAGATGACGTCTTTTTTGTATGCATCCTTGACGTCAACTCCGGATGGACCTTGAAAGGGCATCTATGTGTTACACTACGATGTTATTGATATTGAACCTTTCTGGCGTTGTCTTCGCATGTCTTTGGCTGTCTATTATCTCCATCTGTCAGTAGCTCGCAAGCATGGAGTACACCGAGAGGACGGTACGGCCACGAGGCTGTTTCTGAATCGGAGACGATCAACGCGAAAATGTTTCCGCGTGCCCTGACGCAACACCGCCGTTTTACTTTTTCTTTCAGTTTCAGTTTTTCAGTTTTTCCGTTTGGATCTTACACAGCCAAGGTACCGTTTCACTCCGTTTTTGGTTCTTCTCTCGGTGGGAGTCGTTTTTTTATTATAGAATGGCAGCGGGGATCAACTGTGACTCTATAGGAGTGGTCGCACAGCACGGACATGACGCAGATCAGTTAGGAGGGGGGGATGTTTTTGACTGGTACTGAAGCTACCAGTGGGAAAGCGGTTGCTACGGTCGACGTTGTGGTTCACGACGAATCCGTGATACGTCCGCGATCATTCACGATGGTCGTAGACACTCGGTGGACGACGACCGACGCGTTCCTGGATGGGACAAGGCGACACCATCATGTGCGTGTGTTGGAAGTCACGGCGGTTGTCCCTGCCCATAGACAGACAAGAGTCTCACACACCCACGGTATCGACGCGGGTGATCATGATTCGTGAATCGGTGAATCGCATGCATCATGATGGTAGGATCGTTGATGGCCGGCGTGATGCGGTGACTCGCCGTACGGTCGGGACGAGAAAAGTTCCGACGTTGATGGGTGCGTTGCATACGCCAGAGCGGTGTCGTCGTCGATCCTGCGTTTGATCCCAAGGTAGGGGTGTGAAATCACTGACTGGGTGTTGCTTCATCCTTGATCAGAGGGCGTCCAGGGAGATTCAGACGAAAGGCACCCAAGTCCCTCATCAAACGCATGATCCGAACAACGGCGTACGCCAAACGGTCGTTCTCGAATCTAGGCGGTGCAGTCCGTCGTACGTTTTCGTTTTACTTCGGCCGTATCATGAACAGAATGACACTATGTATCAAGCCATCACGTACATGTCACCCTTTTCAGAGTCGCTTATCGATATGGTTCGTCTTGCGATTCTTGACGGAACCTGACGTTGGACTCGTCATTCGTGGAGCGCCCTACGCCTTCATGGACTCATCAGGTACGTTTTGTACCTCCGGGCGATCGTACCCACGAATGGCTACCATCCGTCCCCTCGTCCGAATCACTCCCCTAATTCGATCCCACGTGTCTCGATCCTGGACGAATTCTTTTTGATTCATGTCCGTCTTTACTGCCCAATTGACATCGTCATCAAATCATCATCATTACTATCGTCTATTTTTTTTTCCGATTCCGACTTCTCATCACCCGTCGCCCATTTCCCAATTCTCCAGGACCCCCTTGGCCCCGCTTGTGTCGTGCGCAGCTCGCTTCTTTCGTTCTATTGCCCCTTTATCGACGCAAAAGTCCGCTGATGGGGCCAGGTAGAGAGATACTGTATCGTATAAGACCTTGGCAAGAGCATTATCCACGTCGAGGGACTAGGCATCGAGCATATCCTGGTCAGCACGATGAACGCACACACCGCATGCATCAAATCCCTCAGTACCATCGATCGATCAACAGGGCCGGGTGCAAAGCACAAATCGGATACGACTGGTACGTCTGTCTTGTATACACCTGTATGCACATGTATACAAGCGTTTATGGGTTACGGGTCCATTTTCTGGACATGTGCTTGCACCGTTCGATCTATCAGCATGAGCATGGGCTCTTTCCATGGCTCTGCCAGTCCGTAATCCATACGGCATCGATACGCGTCTGGGGTCGTGCTTCGATTGATACACGTTTTCTTCTCGCTGGGCTTCTCCGGGGGACTGATGGCGTTTTTGGCTGTGTCGCCGTGGTGCAGGGTTGAATGGAACGGGTTGGCCCCGTTTAGAGTCTGGACTGTGGACGTTTGGTGCTGATTTCATTTCCGCTCGCATTGATTTTTTTATTTCTTTTTGTTGACGTTGCTGGAATGAAAGACCAGGACTTGGGTGTGATGTGATTTTCATTTCATTTTGATGTGACCCGTGGATGGTGCCAACCGGCCGGCGTTGTGGCGAATGAATGCGATGGGTGCGATATGATGTCCGCGGAGGCTGGATGGGCGTTGATGGATAAGTACGTTTGACGGAAGGGTTTGGGCATGTGTGGTGAATGATGCAGTTCTCTCGAGCGTGAATCAGATGCATTCGAAGCTACGGAAGAGTAAGGGTGGACTACGGTAGGGAAACGGTCGTTGGATGCGGTGCGGTCAGACACGGATTGGCGTGGTATGGGAAAAACGTCGATGTTAGCAAAGGCAGTGGAAAGAAGAGTACTAGTGGCAGAGGTTCCGTTCGGCGCGATTCGATGGGGGGGTTCGGTGTGGTTGTGGTTAGGACGGATGGGATATCGAAGGCGCGGTATCCGCGGGGAACACGCGTGACGAGAGGACCGCGGTTGTACCAAGTCGGACACCGGCAGGGCGGTCGGGCGACCTACATATGAGCGGACGGGGACGCATTCGCGACAGCCGACCTTCTTCGTCTGGTCAGTCTCGTTTTTATTTTTGTTTTATTTCTTTTCAAACGTTTCGTTCATTTGGTGGGTTTACGTTTGCTCGTACCGTCATCGCATGTCCATTGATTCAGATGACACCGTTCCATCTGCGGGAACGTGTTTGACATTCGAATCCATGTTCTCCACGCCAGCATCCATACGCATGGAGAAAATACGTTCGCCGAGTTGAACGACGAGACCTGCCTAATGGGGTAGGGTAAGCGAGGGCGTGCGCGGGAAGGGATTAGTCATCGACTGTACAGTCGTGTTCGCATGTCTTTTGCAGTAGTGTTTTTCAAGTCTCCTGAAAGTCGCCCTACGAAGACAATACAGCCGGTGCCCTACTCAGAAATCCCATCTGCAGCGCTTCAAGTCCACTAGAACTGCACGACACCCACCAACTAGTCAGGGCCCTTGATCAGGAACTACGACAAGGGCCCGTTACGTTGGTGGAACATCGACCTGACCATATCGGCTCGCTGTGAGGTGTCGTTTTGATACTGAGCAGGCGTACGGGCCGACGTGCGTCGCTTTTTTGTTTTGGTCTCTATAGAGTAGAGGTCGGTGGGATTTGGATCTGCCGAACTCGTAGTTGTGGGACAGACATTTTCATTGGAATGCTGGATGTATGCGGTCATAAAGGATGCCACTGTCGAATGAAAACTTCACTAGAACCACCGAGTGCGACGTTCAAGTCGGGCTTGCTCCCGAATCATGACATTGAACAAGGCCAGACGCGCCATCAAGCTCATCATCAAACCAAAGCCGGCGAGTACAGCCTTCGACCCCCTCACTTCATCCTGACGTGGCGAGCTCATTCTTGTTGAACGTCGCAGTCGTTCGAAATTCCGACGTCGCCACCGGATCCATTCTACAAATTTCCTCACGAATATAGTGCGCCCATCAAAGGCTCGGTGTTTGATCCGAGACGAACTTTTTTTTTCGAGGACAGGTTTCTACGCAGCGCTCGCGGGAGCTCCAGGGCATACTCCTTGGTGCCTTGCGTCCCCTAACGAGTCTAGCCTGGCGCAGATGCAGCGGGGCGGAGAAAACCGTCAGTCCTGTCACTGGCAAATACCCAAGGTACTATACCTCTCTGAGCATCTAATCATGCATATATGCCTTGTTTACACCACGTACAGGGTCCAGTAGATGACAGTCTCACACTTGGACGTTGCATAGCGACGGTGACTGTGACACCGACTTCGACTCAGGGTCGACAATACCTCCAAGTCCCCTCGCTCGCGCCCATGTGGGAACCCAATGTACGCGATTGCGTTCGTAGTCCTGGACGCCCTACCGTTATGCTGACGATATCTTCTTCAAAGCGATCCATCAAGCTGGGCACGTCGTTTCGAGCGACCTCGTCTCCTCGCGGTGGGCTCCCACGCGTGTCAGAAGAATTATATGTAGCCATCTTGTCCGAGTCGTGCGCAGTCTGGATGGGCGCTGATCCGTCCTTCGACAGGTCTCTGAATATCCAAATGACACAGGCGCATTGTTTGCCGACGGCCACGCACGGTGTCGGACGCCGATGGCGGAGGTTTGTTCTCAAGTTCGTCATGATCAATCATGTACATAACCCTGACGGAAGCCGCCATCATGCACAGGTCGATTCTCTTGGTCGTAAACACCCTGGTTCCCGTTCATCCAACGATTCTCCGTTGTCTGATGGCACTATTTACTTTGACGCCCTAGATGCGTTCAGCCAATCACATTCGTATTCCATGATGGATGCTGACACCGAGGTAGTGTGTAATGGCCCTAGATCTCTGCCTCGTGCTTTCATATATCAACAGGCTTCTGGAAATGGTCCGTCAGAACGCATGTCAATATCCTTTTTCGTTGCTATTCATTTCCTTTTGGTGACCCTGCCACATGATGACTCAACGTCTTTACAGTGTACCTTGTCTTCCAGAACAGGCACAGAATTGGGATCACGCAAAGGCAAACTCAAGGTTCAATCTACCCTCTTTCCGCGTCGAGGGTCCATCGCCTGACAAGAGCGAGAACGAAGGCGAACCGTACCTCGCCACGGCACTCTCCGAATCGACTCCTGTACACTTTTCGAGCGACACATCTGATCATGATCATGATTGGAATCGTGATGTTGACGGAGATATGGACGCGTCTCCGCCGTATCGTTGCCGGTTGGCCCAAAGAAGAGACCGGGATCATTCAATGCGAGTTGGGACCCAGAAGCGCGGGACGGTACTCGATCGAGGGGTTGCGCGACGTGGCGGGGCGTGCGAGCGTGCCTTGGCTGGAACTGTGCCGCATGATCGGCCCGGAGCGGCGACTTTTGTTGGGGATGTCCAGTCACGTGTGCGCGTC
>JBBPOF010000631.1:0-19510 GCA_038091315.1 Porphyrellus cyaneotinctus | reverse complement strand
ACCAAACCATAACCACGATGATGATGATGATAACCAACATCCACCCAATCCCAGACCAGTGGGAGATGATGATGTGGCTGGTGCAAATATCCCAGATTGACCAGCAAGCCCTGGTATTCAAGAGCTTGCAGACCACCTTGAACAACTCCATCTAGACATTCCTCTAACACAAGTTCCACCTACTGTACCTATTCCAGTGGTTCCAGCCATTCAAGCCATTCCAGTCATTCCAGCAGTTCCAGCAGTTCCAGTGGTTCCAGTGGTTCCAGCCATTCTGGCAGTAGTTCCTCCACCACCTCCAGCTGCAATTCCCCCTCCTGCTCCAGCAACACATCAGAGCAATAGACAATGTCAACCAGCAAACAAAAACAGGGAATATCAACGCACTCTGGATGAAGAAGGACAAAGACGAGAAAATCAATGCAAAAAATCTGAGCACCTGGAACAACCAAAATCACCAGATCATCCGGAACTTTCAGAACCATCAGAATCTCCAGAAGATGAACCTGAGATTCCAGGAGCATTCTCTGCATCTATAGAAAGCATGCAAGATTTCATATTTGCTGGATCTGCTAATTCTAACTCTGATGAATCCCTTCTGAGAACACTAAAGGAAGCTTATTCTAGACTGGAAGCAGCACTATGGAAATTGGCAGTAGAGGAAGAACTCCAGAGTCTAAATTCAAATCATGTCTATGAGACTGTCCTCATTCCAGAAGGAGTTACTCCAATTACATCAAAGCCTGTATTCCAGATCAAACAAGATCAACATGGAAATGTGGAATGATACAAGATTCGAATAGTTGCCCAAGGTTTCACTCAAAAGGAAGGTGTAGATTATCAAGGAGTCTTTGCTCCAGTGGCAAATCTTGACTCTGTCCACACTTTAATCATCTTGGTAGCAAAACATGACCTAGAGTTGGATCAAATGGATGTCTCAACTGCCTATCTCAATGGAGAACTGGAGGAGGACCTATACATGCAACCTCCAGAAGGTGTCCTAATCCAGCCTGGATATTGCTGGAAACTCTAACGTTCTCTTTATGGACTCAAACAGGCAGGACAAACTTGGAACAAGACTTTGGATTGGAAACTTGGAGAGCTTGGTTTCATCTGTCTAGATGCAGAGACTTGCCTTTATGTCTTCTGAAAGGATGGACAGGTCTGCTTCCTTGTCATCTATGTTGATGACCTACTCCTAGCTGCCA
This sequence comes from Porphyrellus cyaneotinctus, assembly GCA_038091315.1. Lineage (NCBI taxonomy): Eukaryota > Fungi > Basidiomycota > Agaricomycetes > Boletales > Boletaceae > Porphyrellus > Porphyrellus cyaneotinctus. The sequence goes on along the minus strand of JBBPOF010000631.1, from coordinate 18,302 downwards.
CCACTTGGAAGTTTATGGACTCCATCAAATGGAAGCTTTCTGCTAGTTTCAAGATGCATGATCTTGGAGAGGCAAAGTACATCTTGGGCATTGAGATCAAGCATAACTGCAAATTGCGAACCATTTCCTTATCTCAATCGCAATACTCTCATACTGCCCTAAAATGTACAGGCATATCCACTTGCAAGCCTATATGGACCCCTATGGCACACAATTCCCAACTCTCTGTGACTGACCCAGAAGATGACCAGATCATTCCAGAACAAGTCATTGAAGGGTGCCAAGTCTCATATCTCACCATCATCGGATCCTTAATGTACCTCATGCTCAGAACCCATCTGGATATCACATATGCTATTGGGACACTTAGTTGTTATAGCGCTAAACCCAAACTGATACATTGGGAGGCTGCAAAATGTGTCCTCAGGTACATCCAAGCCACAAAGGACATGGAACTCAGATTTGATGGAACAGAGCTCACCATGGACTTAGACTTCCATGGATATACTGATGCGGGATGGTCCCAGGATCTGGACAACTCCCAGTCCACTTCTGGTTTTCTTTTTATTAGTAATTGTGGACCTATCTCCTGGTCCAGCAAACAACAAAGCATGGTTGCACTCTCAACCACAGAATCAGAGTATATTGGACTCAGTAATGCTGGACAACATCTGCCATGGCTTCGAACCTTCTTTGATGAAATTGGACATCCACAAAAGGAACCAATGGAACTGTTCTGTGATAACCAAGCTGCAATAATCCTATCCCATGATCCACAGTTCCGAGCACAGACCAAACACATCTAACAGAAGTACCACTTTGTTCAGGATGACCTTGTTGGAAAAGGAGAAGTGATTGTCTGTTATGTTCCAACTGGAGACATGGTGGCAGACATACTCACAAAACCACTTGTGAAAGACCAACACTGGAAATTTGTCAAGGCTATGGGACTACAGTTACACTTAAGTGGGAGTGACAGTATCCAACCTTAGTTCTGACACTTCCGGATCCCAATATCCGGAACCACCATTCTGGAACCACTTCTGGAATTTTTCCACACACTTCTGGACTTGGAACCACTGGAAGGTCTGGAACCACCAGAACCACTTCCAGAACATTCCTGTGCTTTTTGGAAGCATTGGAAGCATTGGAAGTATTGGGGATTCAAAATGTTCTTTCAGGTTCACTACTATAATATTGCAGGTAACATAATATGAGTATACCTCCACCCACAGTATATATATCTTTACCCTGCTTACAAGCACCTCAGTCATTTCCACCATCTTAGGCAGTGGCTGAGGTGAGTCCTTTTTACTGAGTTTTTATTCCTAGCTAACGTACTGTAGCACTGGCCAATTCCTGTCCTTCTCTTAGGTAAATATTAGTTGTTTCCACCATTTTAGGCAGTGGCTGAGCACTGGGCAATTCCTGCCCTTCTCTTGGTTTTTGTCATGCTGCCCTCAATCGTCCCTTTGCCTTTGACCACCATCATCCAACACAACCACCTAGCAAAATTCTATCATGGCCAATGCCGTTACAATTTTCCCCTTGTTCGCCCCATATACGTTGCCCCTATCAAACCCAACCCTTATAGATGCTGATGACCTGCCTTTTCATTTTCCAGACTTCATTCAGTTTCCACCATTTCCTTTCTAGATAGCACATGGATCTGAACCCTTGGCCCATTCCCCATTATGTCAATGTCCATTCTCTTTTCATCTAGGTCCATTCCCAAAGTGGTATGGTCCATTCCCTTTTGGTCATGGTGACACAACCTTATTTCCTTTCTAACTTCTGAAATTGTGTCCATTCCCTTTTTGTCACGGTCCTTTCCCTTTTTGTTGTGGCCTACATAACCATTCTCGATTTGTTGTGGACGGACAGCACCACTCCCAAAATGGGATCTCTCATTCCCATTTTGTACTCCCCTCCCCCATATATACCCCACTGCATGTACTATAGTTCCCCATCTAGTTCTACCTTTATCAGGATAGTTTCTAGCACCACTCGGCCCCGTCTGAGTGAGACCCGTCCTCCGTAGTTAGATGCATCTACTGTGAGACCCTCTTCTGTACACTGATGTCTTTGGATATAAGACCACTGCTCATCATTGTTCCCAGCAACGAGACCAGGACCCACTGGAGACTAGCCTCAGCATTAACAAAAGAACTAGATCTCCTTCTATCCTTGCCACTGTGCAACAGGACACCCACCCACCACTATTTGTCGATTCTCCACCACTGACTTCTCTGATACCAATGAGAAAGCTTCCAGCTCTCCTTCCAGTACCTCTACACCTTGTAGCCGATCTTCTTCTTCATCATCCTCAAACAAGGAATTTCATCTGACAGAAGAACTGGGAACTAATGGCTTGCAATATCTTGCAGCTTTACCAAGCTCCTCCCAACATTCCAACAGACCCCTCCTGGAATCACTAGCTGTTGCCAGTATGTCCTCATCTGCCACTCCCTGTGCTCACACTCCTCAAGAAGAGAATGCTGCATCTCTTTGTGAGTACCACCCTCTACCTTCAGCACAGGCACCTCCACCCAATGATGATTACCTCCAATTCGACGAACCCATTGAAGTAGACCCTCTCCCATCTGCACCCACCATCATGTCTACTTCCAACAAACAGTCTAAGCTTAAAGCCAGACTACTTGACAACTTCTCTGGGAAAGCTGAGGATGCCAATCACTGGCTCCTAGCTATGAAGGCCTATTTCACTATGAATACAGCCCACTACTCCAATGACGCTGCCACCATTACCTTTCTCAATAAAATAAGTAAGGGGCAGGGCATAGCCTTCTCTGAGGGATGGCTCATAAGGCTGGCTGATGTGAGTATTGACCAGTTGAACAAGATGCTGGAAAAGTTGCTAGAGGACTTTAAGCACATCATCATTCCAAAGGACACCACCACAAGGGCCTGTATGGCCTTGCACAACATTTGCATGGAGGGAAAGCCCTTCCAAGGTGACTTCCATGCATTCCACTCAGTTTTTGAGCTCAAGGCAGAATGAAGCAGTGTCTCAGACCAGGATATCCTTAAGGACCTGGCCAAGTGCACAGTGATGGAGTCACTTGTGCAGAGTATGATGGCCTTGCTGGATGAACCTCCTACGGTCTCTGGATGGCTCAACAAAGCTGGTCAATTTTATGACACAGCCAACCAATTAAAATCCCTTTGGAAAGGAGGACTGTACATCCCCTCCACTTCCTCCTCTCCCTCTCACTCACATGATCCCATGGCCATGGATGTTCATGATTCAGAAAGGGTGGTATCACTGTCAACAGGATATTAGGCATTGAGATAGAATGAGCAGGTTCGAGTCACTAACCATGACTGACAGGTGGAGTATGGACATTGGAATAGAGGAGACATGGTCATTGAGGCAGCAATTAGATGCAGAGTGAGAGGCACAGTCATTGAGGGAGGGGTGAGGATAACAGCACAAGGAAGGAGTCATTTGAATTCAGGTAGCACCAGAAAGTTGAAACATGGGGGCAAAACTCGGGGCAACTGTGGGTCCAGGTGGGATGAGGCAGAGCCCAGATGGGGGGACAGATGGATGGGCAGGTGTGGGAGCACTGAAAAAGAACTAGAATACAAGGAAACCTGATGAGTTCACTGTCATTGGTAGTTAGAGTGTTACTCACCCAAATGAACGACAGGGTGGTCCAGAGATTGTGACTGGCATTGTTGGAGGAGTTGGGAATGGGGGACATTGAGTCAGAAACACAGGACAGTGAATGTAGTTGGGGTTGGCTTACTCATTGACAGTGAATGGATGTTAGTGGGAGCATTCCAATTGACCACCATGGGTGTGGCAGTAGTTGGGCATAATGGCTTTGAACATGGTTAAGAGAGAGTGGGAAGAAAATTGAAATATATAAGTGGCCTTCAAAGTTATTTGGTTATATGTATGAAGTGGCTGTAAACTTCCTAATTAAGCCTATGAAATCCATTACAGAGGATGGTATTAAGGTTGTCGCAAATGATCAATATCAGTAGAATGTAACAATTGTACAAGATGATAACTATACAAATGGAGTGTGATGCATATAAGTAGCACTATGGTTGGAAGGTATACAAACCAGAGTCCAATAAAAGCAAGAAGCAAGCTCAGATTCAAATCCTTGTCTAAAGAGCTGTTCACTGTCAAGTTAGTTCGAGGTGATAAGCATGCTGGTCAAGATACTACTTACAAAACCTTGCTGGTGACCGTTTCACTCTGCTGCTTGTTGTGATTTACATTCACCTTCAAGCAGTCCAACACTCATCACTTCTTGAAGCTGGTCTTGCCTTGTAATGAAACTAGGCAACTGTATGGGTAAAACCCTGGGTATCTCCAATCCAACCCGTACCTGTACCCCACAAAATCCTGTACCCACGAGGCAGATATGGGTTTTACATGAGTACAGCAAAAGTTACCCTAGAGTATACTCCAACATGGGAATACCAATGGATACAGTGCAGGTTGCTGTCATTGGTGATGCAAGGAGGGTGACAATGATGACAATGATGTGGTGGGTTCAGATGGTGGAGAGGTTGTCTAGGATCCCTGTGGAGTGGTTTGGGCAGCTCAGATACATCCACTGTTGCATTTCGTGTGATTCACTGGTGCTAACTATGTCACCCAGCTAGTGACTTCATTTCGACTCATTTCAAGTCACAGCACACATCACTTGTTGTGTCATCCATCCCACAATATCCCCAACATATCTGACTATGTCTGCATCCATCTGCCACCTCCAATCAGCTTCAATGTTGCCTGACTTGACCTGAACACCAATGTGGCCTCCTGACCTGGTATCTTGATGTTGTGTGTTTGTTTCGATGACGCACTCGTTCTCATTGGTCCTGCGGCCTAACCCATTGTATCCGCCATTGTTTTGCATCAATCTGGCAGTCCAGAATGCCCTCAGTGCCTCTTGCTCTGACCTCCTCGCTCCTATGCCCTCCTGGGCCCATACCTCGACATAGTGCATTCATTTCGACATCATGCTCCTTCCTGTTGGTGCTGGGGTGTATCCCATCGTATCCAGCACCATTGACAACATTTTGGCTGTTCAGTTTGCCCTCAATGTGTCTCCTTGCCTCCTGGTCACTCCCTAGGTCCCTTGGTAGCCTGTCTAGCTCTGGTGAGTTCGTGATGTTGATGCAGTCGTTCTGATTGTCTCTAGGATGTCCATGGCACTGCAGCATCTGCCTGGTATGGCCGTTTTGCTGTCCGGCTCATCTGGGTTGATTTGGGGTTCATCAAGTGGGTATTCCTCCTCACCTGGTTCTGACTGTTTGTGTGCCTGTTCTGACGCATTCTGCAGCTCCTTCGGCCAGTTTCGAGGGTCTTAGTCACCCTTGGATGGACCTGATGCATCCACATTGCCATCTGCTTTGGGTGAGTCCTCATCCCTTCATTCTAACTTCTCACACTGATGTTCTAATGTGTTCAACAGCTTCTTCAGCTGTCCTCTGGCATCCTCGTCACAGTACAATGGTCCCAATGCATTGGCTTCAGCTTGGATACATGTCTTGTATGCAGACATGTCAGGAATGTCCAAGGGTGATGGGGATCCTAGGAACTGGCCGAAGGACCTGCAGGATGCGTCAGAGTGCATCTGAGAACAGCCAGAGCAAAGGGTTGAGGAGGACTCACCAGGTGGAGCCCAGTTGTCATCATCAGGTGAGACAAGGGAGGGTGAGGGGAGGGTGAAAGCAATGAGAGTGAACAGCAGCAGCAATGACAACAACCATGCTGTTGTTGTTGTTGTTGTTGTCAGATGAGATGAGGGCAAATGGTGGGGCAAGTACACATGCCACGGGTATGGATTGAGCAAGGGTCTTGAAAAGGCAACCCATACTCGTACCTGCTGTCAATGGTACCCTTACCTGTGACCTGTGCAGGTTACCTGTACCCATGCAGTTCCCTAAATGAAACCATATCCATGAAACATCAGCTTGATATTCATTTCAATCAGAGCAACAGGTAAAGCACTCACAACTGATAAGCTCATTGGAGAATGTGAGACCAGGCATCAAACCATGCCTTAAAATTTACAGTGGCATAGCTGGATGCTCAGCGAACACTGAATGTTGGTCATAGACACACCGGAGAGCCCAGCTGGCCTGGCCTTGCACTTGACATAATAGGGAATGGTGCCCATGGCATCAAGCAGATGCTTGCAATGGAGAGGATCCTTGATGTAGGTGTCAATGAGAAGGGGTAGGATCCTTGATGTAAGTGTCAATGAGAAAGGAGTGAATGCTCTGTCATAATCTGGAAACCATAGAAGCAACAAGCTTTGACTGCCTCTCAGACCTCATTGGAGGACCACTTGACCAGATTCTTGTTGATGATATGACAGATGTGAGAAATGAAGTGACATTCATTGTTGTTCAACTGGGTTGCTCTAGCCATGGATATCCTTTGAGAGGTCCATTTCCTTGGTGATCCAGAAAGAGCTTCTACTTGCTTGTACATCTGCCATTGTGCATGAGTATGCTTGCACGAGATATATACAGTCCAGGAAGAGAATGAGGTGATGCCTCAACTCTTTCAGGAGAGGCTTTTCAGCCAAGGATGAATTGAGATTGATAGGTGAAACAACAGAAGAAACTTACATCCAACAAATTTCATATCAAGGATCTCTGAATTGACCTCTGAATTCCTCAGCATCAGACTCATTGGCCACAGTATCAGGTCCAGGAGAGACGGAACATTTCTTGTCATTGAGCAAATGCTCTTTTGTTGAGGGCACGTTGGGACATAAGTCTAAAGAGAAAGAACATGTCAGCTAATGAGAGAATTTGAGGGTGGACATTGATGATATGACTTGGCTAGGGTAGGGATGGGTCCAGTCTGGGGTGGTACATAGAGGACTGTGAGGTTTGCACAAGGTGAATCTTAGGCTTATGATCTGAAAAGTTAAACACTGTATCTTGTTGTTCAATGGGCACATTGGGATCTGAATTGTGTTGAGCAGAGTCTAAGATAGGACTTGATGGAAAATTAGCACAGTTACGATTGGCAATGTGGTTGGTGCTATCTGAAGTTGAAGTTGTGCAGTGATTTGACAATTGCTTGGCAAAAAAAAGTTGTGATGAAAGATAACAAAAATATGGACTTCAATTGACAATGTGCTATCCATGAGGTAGTATGATAGTGGGTTCACTGAAGGGTGCAATCAAATTAAGCAAGCAAACTATATATTCAGGATCTCGTGAACAACTGGTATTGTCACAAAATCGGAATGGAACTAAACTGATCGACTGAAATCCAAGATCAGAAAGATGGAGATGAGAGTGGAAAAATCTGAAATTGTGTGAGGATATCACTTTGCAGCACCCTTCTTGCTTCAAGTCTTATGGCTCCTAATATTATTCTCAGCCATTGCCTCACTAACCACCTTGGTATGCTTGGATTTTGCCTTTACTTTCTTCTGGATCAGCTCAGCAGCTGCAGTGCCAGTTTCTTAGTCATCTGGCCTGAGGATCTGAGACAATGGAATGATGGGTGTGGGAACAGGGGCCAAGATTGATGCAGGCCCTGCAAGGACGGCAGCTTGATGTTGCAACATGAGTCTAGGGGCATGGCTACCAGCTACAGACAGAGCTGCAGGGGAAACAGGGGTAGAAATATGGGCAGGGGAGCTGGGATCCGGTGTAGGAATTGGAGCAACAGCAATGGGAATAGGAATGGGAATGGGAATGGCAGGAACAGCAGCAGTAGGATTTGGAACAGAAACAGAAAATGGAATAGTGGCAGTGGGATTGGTTTCAGGAACAGACACAGCAGGAGCTTGGGTCTGTAAGGAGAGATCTTGCATGGCAACTGAAATTGAATCTTGTCCTGCACAGATGGCTTTGTTAGTGGGCCCTTGTACCATTGTGCCAGAAGTATGGGAGGTCACTGCATATGAGCCTGAGTTGCCTTCAACCATTGCATGCTCAAACTCGGCATTCCAGTCATTGGGCTGCACAGGCTGGGTTGGATCTGTCTCCACAGTTCCAGAAGAGTTATCAGTGAATAGACTGTCATTGAAGAAATGGAAGACCTCTTCAGCCCAGGGAGTGTTGAAAAGTAGGCACTGACGATAGAAGTTGTGGTATTGAAGATATGGAATACCTGTCTTGTCTCTCTTTTTTGCAAGCAGCTCTTTGTTGCCAGATAGTATAAAGATACCCTTCAAGTTGTATGTTTCATCAGTGAATTTAAACTGAGGTTCAACCACAAATTACATACAATGATGGCAGCAGCAGCGATCATCCCTGCAGTAGTGTGGTGCAGTCCCCAGATCTTGCCCTTAGTCTTCAGGTCCAGTGCATGGCTTTGAGACAGGGATGATTTGCCAAACAATGATACTTTCAAGATCTAGTAGAGGCAAGGTTAAATGCGAACACTACTGGAAAACAATCTGACCTTCACAAGCTTTGCAGATTTGAGGAACATTGCCAGTTGCATATCCTCTGGATTGGGAAATAGCACTGGTGCAAACTTCATGTGTTTTCCATGTGGATTGACAACCAATGAGCGGCATTCAGCCTGAGAGTCCTGAGGGAAGTCATGCACAAAGTACTCAGAGGGAAGGCCAAAGATGGCTCCCACAGTCGCCTTGATGTTGGAGACCATCTTAGAGCAAACATTGCCAACACCTTTGGAAAACTTGGATACAATAAGAAGCCAATTAGGTGTGAAGGGGAGTGTGATACTCACATTGCTTCCAAAGTTCTTGTGAGCCATCAATGGCTGATCAGCACAAGGAATAAAAGTGAAGAGCTCGGTCTTGACACCATTCTCAATAGAGCAGGTAGACAACCAGTGCTCCTCACTGTTGAGATCAATGCCAGGGTTTTCGGATAGCAGAAAGTTTTCACTGTTGATCTACAGGCAATGAGTCACGGAGTATTTGCAACCACAAAACTGAACTGCGTCCGCCTTAAGGGTGAGGGCAAGCTCTTTGTCTGTCATGTTGCACTGTGTACCCTTCTTGCTGCAACTGGGCTTCTGCAATTTGAGCAGCTTATTCCTCTTGTGGAGAACCCGATATTTCCTGCAAAGATCTATAAGAAGTTGCTATGTCTGCATGAGGACCTGGATAAAGTGTGTAAGAATAGAAGTCTTGTTGCAGAAATGACTCACCTCTTGGATCTCTGCAACTGTGACTACTCCATTAGCAGATGTCGTATCTGCCACAATCACTTCCCAAATCACTCTGAGCTCTTCGTCAGAGTCAGATTCCGATGAGACAGGGATGTCTTCTTGGGTTTGGGACTCGTCATCGCTGCTGGTGATGCCATCAACTGTATCAGTAAAGTCTTCTGGAGACTGCTGAGGGCAAGCAGGCATAGTGAGCAGAAGGGTCTCGAGATGATCAAAGATGAGCTGTACTTGGACTCCTTGGCATGTTCTGTAGCTCTAAGTAAGGCTACAATGCTTTCTTATATATGGCAAATGGCCAATACTCACCAACTATAATCACTCCTAGATGCTTATCTAATGTGAGATGTGATGGAGTGGGTGATTTCCTAGAACAGAAGGGGCTGTGAGTTGCTGACTGAAGCCCTTGGTGTTGACAAATAGAAACCCTGTTGTGATATGTGATGAGGTGATGAATATTAGGGCAGGAGATGGTCAACCAAGCAGAGATGCAAACTGCGCAGGAGCTGCAATGTGACACAATGAAATCCTGCTCATCATATAGCCCAGCAATGCATATTGATATTGGGGGTATTGTATAAGATCTGCTGTTGGGTGGTGATGGTGACATGCATAGGGAATGGCCCAGATAGTGGGGACCTTGAAATCATGTGCTACAGCATAATAAGTTGGCTGATTTGATGTCTGAATCATGATGCACATGTGGTGATTATGAACACGGAAACAGAAATAGAGTAAAAATCAGCTTACCAGGTGAAATCATGTCAATATAATCACAGCTGAACACAATGATTAGGGACTGTAAGTTCTGTGTCCCTGTGATAATAGGCCATGAGGCAGTCAGATGGCTCACAAAGGAGTAATAAACCTTACACACATTCCGGTTGGGGGATTTTCTAGCCAGATATTAGATACAAGGGATGTGATTCAGAGTCATCTGGAAGTAAAAACAGCATCTGTTGATGCTATCTGAAAATAAAAATACAATGAATCTAATTTAATGTAGGTTGTATCGCTGGGCACGGATAAACATGTCCCCATCAATGTAATCAACTAGGAAGAAATCACCATGCAGGCATGAATGGAAATGTCTCAAATATAGATCACAATCCATGCTACACTGTGGACCAGTTGGAGCATTCAGTGGCTGGACAAGCACAAGGTCAAGAGTGCAGCCAGCAATAGTGTACTTGAACATGAATAGGAGCCAGGCAGCAATGATCTTCTCCCTCTGGCCATTCTCCATGGCATGGACCAAGACACAATCGTGCCATTCACAGCTGTGGAAATGTGGACTGCATCTTAGATAGTCAGTTGAGAGCTTCCAGTCCACTGTTGACTCGTAATTGACCCTGAGGAAGTGGTGTTCCTGTAACTGTACAACCTGATGTTAGCTTGTCAATTGTCAACCAAACATGACATACCCTTTCATGAGGCGCAGGTTTGATTGGCTGGGCAAGCAGGACTTCTTCAGCATGGAGAATGTTGTTGATGAGAAGTGCCACCTTGAGACAGAAGTTCTGGAACACCCAATCAGAAAGATGCACCACCTCCACTGCATCAAATGTCATGGCAGCTTGAGGAGCACCAAGATAATGGTGTACATCTGAATCAAATACACTTTGCACAGGATTGTCTGTGGGATTGTTGTCAATCTCTTCCTGCTCAAGTCTGGTGAGGAGAGCTTTGTGGTATCAATGTACATCATAGGTAATAGGCTAGTTGCAGTAGTCACTCGAAAATTACGTGAACTGGCTTACATTGAGGAGTTCTTGGAAAATGAGTAGTTCAGCTTTGCCCTCCTCAAGAGTCTGTTTTGTGTGAACGTCCAGCTAGATGTAGTGGTGGTATTGGAGGTAGCTTGCTATACACTTGAGGAGCACATAGCCAGCTGGATCTACTTTATGCATAATGACATTTTGGGTTGTATAGAGAATTTGCTGGGCAGTCAGGACATTAGCCTAGATATCTAAACAACCACATTTCTTCCCACACATTTCCAATATCCTGGAACTTGTTTCCATCATTGAATGAGATGTTTGTAATGCTGCAGAAATGGTTCAAGTTGTGCCATGGGGGGAAAGATTCATGCCTGTAGATAGAAACAAGCTGAGTTAATGATGACATAGAAAATTTACTCACTGTGCATTGACCTTTTTTGAGGCATCCTGACTGAGGGTGGATATATGGGACTTAGGCTTCTCGAACAGATGGTTGCCCCATAGGCTGAGGTCACCCGCATGCAGTAGATCAAATGATAGAGTATGCTGAGGTTCAGACTGATTGACCATCCAAAAAGTGTTCTGATCATAGTCATGGGAATGATTCACATCAATAAAATAATATTAATATCTGAGTGAAGTCTCACCTCAACTGGTCATAAGCTCTGTTCCTTCAACACCTTCTCCTCTGCATCATGATTTCATCTATACAGCTCAAAGCAAGCTTTGGCATCCTCAACTGTTCACAGGGCATAGTCTGTTGAATGATTAGTGAGATTTTTGGATGGAATAAGGCAGATGGGACATGGGCATTTTGAATTAATGCCCCTTATGAGCACCATGACACACCTGTTGAATATATGTGTCAAATATTTGAATCTGGTGTCAATAACAGAAAATCAACTTACTGTTCTTCATAATCACCATATAAAATTAGGATGATGGGATACAAAATTCATACAATGTCATCAAAGCATTTGTGTGCGAATCCAACCTTGGAGAGGATGACAATAGTCTCCAGCAGCTTGCAAAATGATTCATGCCAGACAACATGCTTCAGATTGATGTATGATAGCTTGCTGTCCTCCTCTGAGTTTTCAGGAACCTACTGTTACGCGAAACATACACCGTACATAGAGCGTACTCTGTTTGTCTCGAGGGAGGTACTCACGAAGAGACACAACGTCCTTGATAGAACAAAGCTACGACAGAAGACAAGTCAAGGGGTCTAAGTCAAGGGTTCCTCAAGTCGAAATGGACTGAGGTCAAGGGAGACTTGAGAGCGTACAATGAACATTGTATTGCGCAGATCAAGAATGATGAAAAGATACAGGCAGAGCGGTATAAGTACTTGGCGGACTACTGCAGATGACTAATCTATAGAACATCGTAGAACACAATAGAACGACAGAGTCACAACGAGTCATGATGGTTACTAGGGGAAACGTAAGCAGTGTGAGAGAACTGCTTAGAGGAGAAGGCTGTCCGTAAAAGTATGAGTCAGGCGTAAGTGCGTATCCCCTACCGGCAATAGAGAAGGAATGGCGTGAGGAGTGCGTTTAAGGTAACACAATGATGCTAAAGCCTTCCGGGTTAAAGAGAAGGAGGAAGTCGTCTCGACCTGGCATTAGCATCCCAGGGAGGGTGAAGGTAGAGAAACGAGAAGATATAAGGAAAACAGAGGTGCACATATACTGGATCATAACATTACCCCCTTCGTATACTGGAGCCCCAGGCTCAAGTAATATACTGCCTCTACGCATCTGAAGGAGGGGGTTCTCGCTGGAGAGCTCTGGGAGAGAAGATGGACGAGGCCTGCTCGGGAGTAAGGACCGCCAAAGGACAATCAACTTCTTGGTGCCCGAACGTAGCACAAGTGGAGCAAGGTACTCCAGGGCAATACCGGGATCCATGGCCCCATCGAAGGCAAATGCTACACTGGGTGGTGAGACAAAGACGTGACGGATGACCGGGGGTGGCACAATGACATTTGGGGCAGACGTATTGAGGGCAGTCGTCTCACAGGTGCCCAAGACTGTTACAACGAAAACACTGGGTGGTGGCAGTGGCGGGAGTAGGAGGAAATATGTTAGGGAGAACATGAGTAGCCGCCGAGAGAATGTTGTTGCCAGCGGTGTTTCGAGTATAGTAGGATCAGAAGATGCGACGAGCATTTTCGTCGAGATGTCGGCCAACTGTGTCATGGTCGTGAGGGGTGCGAATAGTCACCGGAGTAAGAGGTCGTTCGATAGGGGAAGAAGGAGTGGATGATTCGATGGCGGTAGAGGTGTCGGACAACAAAGTTGCGGGGGAGCAGGGTCGAGAAGAAATACGGGATGCGAGAACGGGAGTGGCAGGTACGAAGGCTTCTTCCTGAGGTCTGGGAGGAGGAACAGGTAAGACAGGTGGGGATCGAGGAGGGAGGAAGTCGGTAGCTTCCATGTATCTGTCGCGTTCTTCCGTAGACATGGACAAGTAGATTCGTCAGAAGGTGGGATAAATCACGGTGGTAGGTAACCGTTCGACGAAGGAGTGAAATCCATATAAGTGAAGAATAGTGAGAATGCGACGAGGAAGGGCAGCTATGTGGAGCTGGAGAGGGATACCGAAGTCCGAAGGAGGATTCGAAGGGTTAGCTAGACGATGATACCGTTCAACTGTCAGGACCTCGTGGAAAAGTTTGATGAGTTCCTGGGTGACAACGTCTTCTTCGAACAGATAGAGATCCTCGAGGGCACAGCAGATATGTGGCGTGGTGAGAATAGCGGTGTAAAGAATGAGAATGAAATGTAGAGGCAAACAAACAGGATGAACAGGACGAGAATGCAACGGGGAGGTATCGGGAGAGGAGGACAGAGAGGAGGAGGAACGAGATGATGATAGGAAAGACATATTCGGGAGAGTCAAAGATGATGGATTCGATAGTGTAGTGGAACATGCGCAGGGGGGTACTCACGAAGAGATGCCGCTTCCTGGGAGTTCAGTTCAAACGATGACTCGCCTTATAAGCCTTGAGTATTTCAGGGGCATGGCGGAGATTACTTTCGGGTTCCCAAGTGTTTTCCGACGACGGATAGCCTTTCCATGCGGTTAGGTACCAGCATTTTCCAGCGTTGCCTCTATGACTAATGATCCAATCAACCTCGTACTCTTCTTCAGCATCAATTAGGTCAGGAGGGGGTCGAGAGAAGTTGGGACCATGTGCAACAGTTTCATGATAAGAAGATAGAAGGTTGGCATGGAAGACGTCATGGATTTTCCATGTGGGCGGTAGATGTAATCGGTAGGTGAGCGGTGATAGGACCTGAGATATCTCGAAGGGTCCATGGCGTTTTGGGGCGAGCTTCTGAGAAAGGTAGTGGAGGCGTAGGTTAGAGGCCTCGAGCCAAACCTTATCACCAACTTTCCAGGGGAAGAACTTTTGGGTGGAACGTTCTGTCATGATCCGACGGGTGGTTTCATGTGCTGCCAGAGCTTCCTTTCAAGCTTCCTCAAGCAGAGAGAGTCGGTTTTCAAGAGTGGGGAGAAAGGTTTTACCTAAGGGAGGGTATGATCGAGGTTCGTAACCCAGAAGTAAGGAGAACGGGGAGGCCTTGGTGGAGCTGTGAGGGGCGGAGTTATGGTGGAATTCGGTGGTAGTGATGTATTCAGTCCATTTTCGGGGGTTGTTAGAGCAAAAGATACGGAGATAAGTTTCGATTTCCTGATTGGTTCGTTCAGTCTGACCATCAGTCTGAGGATGGTAAGCGGTGGAGAGGCGGATGTCGTAATTGAGAAGTCTAGCTAGTTCCAGCGCGAAAGCGGAGGCGAACTGAGGGCCTCTATCCGAGATGATGGAGTCGTATAACCCGAATCATTTGTAGACATGTTCGAAGAAAAGTTTGGCAACTCCTGTGGCATCGATAGTTTTAGTACAAGGGCATAGAATTACCCCCTTTGTAAGGCCGTGGTCGACCACGACCATCAAGGAATCAGATCCAGCAGAGAGGGGAAGATCGGTGATAAGATCGACAGAGAGTTGGCGAAAGGGAAGCAAGGAGTCAGAGGTGATGGGAGCGAGAGGAGGACGGGTCAGGTGAGTATTAACCTTGTTTTGTTGACAAATGGCACAGCCAGAGACGAAGGAGGACAAACCAGGCCACCAAAAGTCGCGTTTGACGATGGCCTTGGTGCGGAAGTGACCCATGTGACCTGTGGAGGGAGAGGAGTGCAGGGTGTAGACAACAGAATGACGAGAGGATGGGGGTATGTACATACGACCTTTGAAATAAAGATGGCCGTTGTCGAAGGTCCAGTCTGAGAGGGAAGAGCAGGGGAACAATGGGGAACCTTGCTGGAGGTTAGCGATGGCGTGCAAGACAAGGGGATCAGAGGCAGAGGAGGAGGAGATCTTGTTGGCGAGGGTAGTGTCGAGAGCGTTGATGACCAAGGGATCCGGGCAAATAGACGCATCAGCGTTGTCAGCAGTGGTGTCTAAATGGTCACGGTGAGAGAGAGCGTCTGCAGGAGCCATCTTAGATCCGGGTGTTATCTTCCAGACGATATCGAAATCCTGAAGGAAGAGAGCCCAGCGAGCCTGTCGACGAGAGAGTTTACGAGGGTCCTTGATATAGGAAAGGTTCTTATGGTCGGTGATGATGGTAATCGGATGATTGGTTCCCTGAAGATAATGTCGCCATTCAGAGAGGGCGAGGATAACGGCGAGAAGTTCCCTGTTGTAGATGTCGTAGTTGCGTTCTGCCGGGGTGAAGGTTTTTGAGAAGTAGGCGCAGGGATGGGGATCACCGTTGGCGTCGTCCTGCATAAGTACAGCACCGGCCACAAGAAGGGAGGCATCGGTCATGAGGGAAAAGGGGCGCGAGGTATCAGGGATGCAAAGGACTGGGGCAGAGGAGAAAATGGATTTGAGGGTGTCGAATGCCTTCTGTTGGAGCGAGGTCCAAGCCCAGGGTTCACTCTTCCGGGTTAACAGGTTCAAGGGGGCAACGATGTTGGAGAAATTGGGGATGAATTTACGATAGAAATTGGTGAAGCCGGTGAAGGACCTTATGGCCTTGATGGAGGTGGGGGGTTTCCAGTCACGGATGGCGTTGAGTTTCTTAGAGTCCATAGCGATCTTTCCTTGTCCAATGATCATTCCCAGATATTCCATCGTTGGAACATCAAAGGTGCACTTGGAGATTTTTAACAAGAGGTTATGTTCGCGAAGACGAAGGAGGACACGACGAGTTCGTTCGTGATGAAGAGATAGGGTGCCCTGGGTACAAATGCCGAGGTCGTCCATGTAGATTTTGAGCCAGCGCTCCGCGATCATATCTGCGAAGATGTGATTCATGAAGGACTGAAAAGTCGCGGGAGCATTGCAAAATCCGAAGAACATGACGGTGGGTTCGAACAATCCAAGGGGGGTGATGAACACCGCTTTCCATTGGTCTTCTTCACGAATCCGGATATTGTTGTATCCCCATTGGATGTCGAACTTGGTGAAAAAGTTGGCGTCCTTCATGTCGTTGATGAGTTCAGGGATGAGGGGTAAAGGGTATCCGAAGCGTCGAGTGTGGGAGTTCAAGTGTTGGTAGTCTTGACAGGGACGAAGGGTTCTGTCTTTCTTGGATACGAAGAAGAACGGGGATGCTTGGGGGGATTTGGAGGGGATGATACATCCAGTCGCTAAATGTTCCTTGATGAATGCTTTGCAAGCAGAGAGTTCAGCGGGATTCAAGGGGTATATCTTGGCTATTTTCGGGGTAAACGAAGGGAGGAGATCGATGGTGTGGTCGAAGGGTCTGTGGGGAGGTAACTTGGTGTGCATCTTTTCTGAGAAGACATCAGCGAAGTCCTGGCACCAATCTGGAACTGGTTGTTCCATCGGTTTCTCGGTCTGGGCGATCTGGGCAGAGATGGTGATCTTGTTGATCGTTTCACCATTGTGCCATTGCTCTCGTTTACGAAGGCGTTGAGATATCTTTCGATCGGCTTCAAGACCTAGCCATTGGAGAAGGTATCTTTGGGGAACATGTGGGTCATTGGGTGAGGGGGATGGTGGTCTGGGGATTTTGAGGGTGTGAGTGTTCCAATTAATGTGAGGGTTCCACTTTCGGAGCCAGGGCATTCCTAGAATGATCTGTCTCTTCCCAAGGCTGAGTACCATAAGGTCAATGTCGTCAGAGAAGGAGTTGTGCTGGAAAGAGGTGTGGGCTTTCCAGCATATGGTTCCCTTCGCGTTGGAGGTTCCATCGACGTTTATCACTAAGGTGGGTTTGGGAAGACGAACAAGAGGGAAGTTGGCTTCGCAAAGGAGTCCGGTGTCAATGAAGTTTCCGGTTGCTCCGCAATCAATGAGGGTGGTGGTTTTGACGATTTTCGTACTGGCACAAAGCTTGATAGGAATACGGAGAGTTCTTTGCTTCGGCAAGGCTACTAGTACATGGGCTATGTCACGGAAAGAGGACGTCGAGGCATCTTCCCGATTTAAAAATCCTCAGCTTCGAGGTTGGTTACAGCTACTTCTTCCACCGGATCCTCGTAACAGAGCTTTAGGGTTTGGAGGACTTCGGTTTCGTCTTTTCCTTGGGTTTTCAGGGTTTGAACGTACTGTTCGAGTGCAGAGAGAGGGGTGACAGCGGATTTGGACGAGGGGGTGTCATCGGTTGAGGTGGTTTCGGTGGTTTGGACTTTCTGGGGACGGGAAGTCGATGGTTGAGAGTTTCTCTGGGAATGGCATTGGGTGGTGTTGTGTCTGGGTTTTCTGCAACGGAAGCAGAGGCCTTCTTTGAAACATTTAGCGCGTTCAGCGGGGGAGAGTTTTCGCAAGGTTACTGCGTCAACATCCATGGCGTCAGGGTCTTTGGTAGTACGAGAGTTTAGGAGCGAGGGGGTTCCATGACGACCCCTTAAGGTGGCGATGCGCATTTTCTGTGCATGGAAGATCTTGGCCTGTTCAATCCACTTGGGTAAAGTGGTGGGGATGGCGGCCATAGACAAGATCATGGTGGCAATCTGTTGATCGATGCCAAGAGAGAACTGGTCGATGAGCGTGATGGGGTCGGTGATTCCTGCCTTAGCGGCGAGGTTCTGGAAATCGGTGATGTATTTCTGGAATCCATCGTCCATACTTCCATTTGGAAGTTTGAACGACTTCTGGACCAGCTTGGTGAGGTCGTGTCGGGCGACGGCTTTGATGTCGAAAGGGAAGAAGGTGGACTCAAAGTCCTGTACGAGTTTAGCAAAGGTTTTATTGGAGGCGAGGGCGTTGGCATCAGCCATTCTATCATACCACATCTCTGAGAAGGAGACACCTCGTCCCTTGCTCATCTTATTGAGAGTGGTCATGACCTGGGTTTCATCGGATGAATATAGTCTGGAGTTGATGGCGAAGTAGGCCTTCATGGCCTTGATCCATCTCATGGCGTCTGAGGGTT
>JBBPOF010000630.1:0-19523 GCA_038091315.1 Porphyrellus cyaneotinctus | reverse complement strand
AGAAGATTCCTGGGTCCCTGAACCCGATTTAGATCATGCCAAGAACATCCTCAACGCTTATAAGCGTGCCCATCCCAAGACGTTCCGTACCCCCAAAGAAAACACCCCTCGCAAACAATGACTTCCACCTCTAACAACCGCCTCTCCTCCCTCTCCCATCCCGACACCGCCAAAGTCGCCCTCCTCCCCACTCCAGACAACGTCGATATCATGGAAATTCTCCTCACCGACCCTAGTCTCTCCCTCGTCATCGAAAAACAACTAGAAATAAACTCCCCTTTAGACGTCCTTTATCGTGCCTTTCACCGCGCCGCCTCTCTCCGCCACTACACCAAATACGTCGTCACCCCAGAAGAATTCCCCACAGACACCCATATCGCCACCGCCGCACGACTCGCTAGGGAAAACGCCCGCGAAGTCACCCACCTCATCATCGTTGCGCTCACTCAGCTGGGCATGTTGGACTTTGCCATCGATATCCATGACACCCTTGAAAACAACTTAAATCCCCCTTTCTTTCCCACTCGTCGTCTCTCCAACCCTCCCTCCGCTCCTCCTCGTCCTCCTACTCCCGCTCCACCCACCCCTTGGCACCCCATTGACTCCGCCCCCGTTCCACGCTCCCCATCTCCTCCTTCTTCTGAAGGATCCGTTCGCCAAGTTGTACTACGTCCTGCGCCACTCTCTACCGCCGCCGCTCGCGCCCAAGCTACCGCTCGTCTCATGAGAATGCAGCTTGATGAACCCCTGGCAACCTCCCATCCCCGGTACAAGGACGCCTGTTTCCTCTGTCACCGCCTCAGTCATATGAAACGAGACTGCCAACTCTATGAGTGCCCCATCTGCGGCAAATGGGAACCCGGTCACAACCAAGCCCACTGTCCTCGCCGCCCCCGCTCTCCTCGTCGTAAACCTAGTACTTCGTCCTCCGTCGCCTCTAGTGCCACCTCTCTCGGGTCTACCCTGTCTACCAACCCTGCACCCCCTCTCCCCATCTCTGACGACTCTGACGTCTCGGACGTCACCTCCACCCTCGCTGAACCCAGTTGGTCCACTCTCCCTGGGACCCTTTCCTCTCCGCGCTACTCCCCGCGCACCCCTTCCCCGCACTATTCCCCACGACTTCCTCCTCCCTCGTCAGTGACCTCTGAGTCATCACTGACCTACCCGTCTTCTCCCTCCTGGAGCGATAACAACGACGACCTCTATGACGACGACGCCATCAGTAACATGACCGGCGAACCGTGCAACCCGGAATTGTACTTTTGAAGGAGCAAACAACGGAGTGTTTGCATAACCGGGGGGTAATGTTACGATTCACCCCTATTCGTCTCTTTTCCTTCCTTTTTCCTCTGACTTAGCTAAGCCCCTTCTCGGACTTATCTTTCTTTTTCCTGCGATGACTCATCCCCTTCCATGACCTTCTACGACATTCCACTTGCTTCGTCATCGCCCTCTCTTCCCCCACGTTCTATTACATTCTTCATCGTTCTATGCCTGCCCTTTAGTTATTCTCACACCTGCCCTAAGTCCTAGCCTTTAGTTTATAAAGTCGCCGCACTGGCGCCCCTTAGCCTTAACCTTGGTCTCCTCGTTCTACTCGCATACTCTTGTACCTCGGTACTCTTCCGCGAATAAGAACTCCCTTTGAACTCCTCGTCGCTCGTCACTGAGTGGACGTCTCACTGAACCCTCGACCGCTCGTGTTGATTGAGCGCGTCCGTGAACCATCGAACGTCCTTGTTGACAGGACAAACCCTTGAACCTCCGTCGTTCCTTCGCTGAACGGACGTACCTTCGAATCCCTTGACGTGCTGTCGCACACCCTACGAGGCTACGCCTATCGCTACCCGTGGTAGTCGTAACACCACTCTGACATACATTGGCAATGCTTTGCACTCTGTTTGACTGTGTGAAATTACTGACTGTCATATTCCGTGCTATGAGTTCAACCCTATACTCCACCTCTGACATTTCTGGACCATTCCAGACCACTCCTGTCAACTCCACCAACCACTATGTCTATCTCTGACACATTCTGCTTATCTACACCTCAAGCACACTCCTGCACCTCTGGGCTTCAATCCACCCTTTCTGTCTTCCCTGAATATGACTTCCTCTTTATGACTCCCTCTTACTCATTCTCTGTGACACCACCATTGCTAATCAGTTAACCTGTGTCTCACTTAGAAGCACAGCTCTGGGCATTTGTACATCCATCACAGCTTCAGACATCTGTGCATCCATCACAGCTCCAGACCTCTTGTACCTCCATCACAGCTCCAGCATACTTACCCCATCTTCCATTACTTAGTCACTTGGACCTGTCACCTCCATATATAAACTCTTAGAGTATAGTGTCATACTCTAGTTCAAATATCGACTTGAATACCCCACAAACCTTTGACCTCCTTAATGGGTTGACTCCTAACTCCTCAGTCATTACCTTTGGCTCCCCCATCATTAACTCCATCCCTTGTCAAATACAAGGACACAGTTCATACAAGGGCACAGTGCTCTGACCCAAGTCACTGAAGCCGCAGTCCCTAACCCCTCCAGTCAAGTCTGCTGTGACCTCTGCTCATGTCCGCAGGACATTCATCCTCAGGCATTTCCATCCATCCTTGTTCCCTACTTTGTCTACCACTGAACTTTGTCATCCATCTCCAGATATCATCATCCACCTCCGGACATCACTGTCCATCTCCAGACATCACTGTCCACTTCCAGACTTTGTCATCATCCCCAGACTTTGTCATTCATCTTCAGACCTTGTCCCCTATTACCGGACTTGGTCAACCCCTAAGTGGACTTGCACTCTGATGCCAAAACAGAGCATAGGACCTCCATAGAAATCATGGTTTTAACACTGACCTCCTGATGTTGGTGGTCGGTCAGACCTACCATGACAATTGTTCTTACCAACTTGCCATCTTAGATTCAATAGTTGTGCCTTGGCCAGACTCAGTGTGCCATGTGACATGTAACACTACTGACAATCTGATCCTAGTGGTCCATCAGACCTACCACAACAACTGATTATAAGCCCTTGACCCGACACCTTACTACTATTACGAATTTTTTAATTGCATGAGTTAGCAAGACATTATAATGCCTTATTGGAAACCCTGGAATCCCCTGATGCAATGCCTCGAAGAGCAGTGAAGGATGCAAGCAATATGATTCCACTGCCACAAGGAGGTTCATCACTACAGCACAATCCAGACCCCACAGTACAGTCAAGATTACACAAATCCCCATGATGCCAGGTGGATTGAATGACAGTGTTGGGCAGTGAGCCTCGACGGAAGGTATCACGATCCCTGCTAAACTCAGCGGGTCGGCGGTTGATGATGTCACACAACCAAACTGACCACGGGTGGACTACCGTGCGTAGGAAAAAGAAACAGGGTCACATAGTATCCGACGGCAATCATGTCGTGGTTTAGCTGTCGAACTTGTCATGTTTATACTCGCTGCCTGTAATTGCCATCGGCCATGTTATTGAGTATTCCACGACGGTCGATTTCGGTTGTCATGCCTGGCCGCACTGAATGTTGGACGACGCTACCTTTCAATCCCTCGCTCCGAAGGGCACGGTAACACTGCGCAATGGCTGTCTTGCCCGTGACCTCGCTGGGAGGCACGACACTTGCACAACGGACGTATACTTCCTCGTTTGCGGTAGTCTCTGTTTTGTTGATCCTTCAATCGCACGAGTCTATGCGAGCTCCACTCGAGCTATTATTCACCGCTCATCGGTGGCTAATTTGCTGACGGTGGGCAATGCCCTCTATCCGACAATTCCCTGAGAAAGTGGCTCTAATCGTCTACCAAGAGGTCTATCGAACGGGATCATCCCTCAAACGTGGCGGGCGCAACATCTATTCCGAACGTGCTTTTCGCAAACACTCTCATAGATCTCTCCAACTCGTCTTCGAAACCGATGTTTGACTTGCCCAGTATGCGCCGAATCCATTGACGCACCTTACTCGTCCAGAATGCTAAATCGATGGACAGCATGACCCCCCGAAAGACGAGATAGTGCCAGTACTCCTTTGCGCGTTCCGTCCACGCGAGACTTGTCGAGGTCGTTAGGGATGCAGAGGCCCAGAATCCAGTGATCTTGATACGGTTGACAGGCGAACCAAGTACTTGGTTGTTTCCTATGGCGAACACAAAAGTCAGCGGTACAATTGAGATGATATTACCGGCACCAACCTTGGACGATCCTGATGCATGTTCCAATCAACAACTGTAGTCGTACACATCGTTGTCCAGCACTCACCTCATGTTCCTCCCAAGAAATATAAGTTCTTTCGGCATCTTGTCTGTATCCAGCAGGAAGCGCTTCAGCTTAGCCTTCATCCGCACACTCTGTTCATACTGATTCAGCTCCTCTGCAGGCCCGTCCCCATTCCCATTTCCCGTCTTGCTCTTCCCGGCGTACCTCACCGGCCGCATCAACGTCACGCTCGCAAACAAATCCGGTGTGCCAATCCCCCACAATGTCGTAACACGCTCGACTGCATCCCAATCCGCAACCAATAGGCCCCTCCACAACGTTGCATACTCCCTCCTAAAGGATTCCTTGACACGAACATATAATCCATGGTCGAGCAACACCAGCTGCGGATACTTTGGATTCGAGGGATGCGGTCTGATGATGATGTTGCCAGGGTGTGGATCACAGTGTACCCATCCCCAGCTGAACATTTGTGCACTGAATAGTTCCACCATGGTTTGCATGATTGATTTGACGCCGCCTTTCAAGCGAACGCCTTCCAGTGAGGGATGAATCTTGGAGCCTGAAACGGATTCTGTTTGATTTTCTTCTCCCATCAGTCTCCGAATTGCCGTTCTGTCGGATAATCGCACGCCGTCAATCCATTCGGCAGTGAGTACCTTCTTTGTCGAGTATTCTGGGTACACCTTGGGTATGTGTACCTTGCCGGCGAGATGTGGTTCGGCGGCGATAAACTGAGTGGTGACTCGCGCATTCTGTGCTTCTTGCACGAAGTCCAACTCTTGCCTCAGATGACTATTGATGAAATCTAGGATGTCGTGTGAACCACTCATTCTTTACTTGGACTCGGAAGAAATAACACACCAACAGCGAAGTAAACGGGGAGGTCGAACATCCAGTTCTCAAATATCCACATTACCATACGGAATGCACCGAGATCCCATTCAATTTGTTTCGTCACGTCCGGTTTTTGGATCTTGACGGCTACCCACTCGCCACTTTTAAGTTTGGCACGGTGAACTTGAGCAACACTGGCACTCGCAATCGCTTGTTCTTCAAATTCGTCAAAGATGCCATCAGGACCTGCAGGAGGCCGACCAA
Source organism: Porphyrellus cyaneotinctus (assembly GCA_038091315.1). Lineage (NCBI taxonomy): Eukaryota > Fungi > Basidiomycota > Agaricomycetes > Boletales > Boletaceae > Porphyrellus > Porphyrellus cyaneotinctus. The sequence goes on along the minus strand of JBBPOF010000630.1, from coordinate 14,176 downwards.
ATTCAGATCGGATGACGGACAAGATGTCGGAATATGGTATCTGAGGTGCATCGTCAAAGAGGCGGGCGAATTTGTCCTGTATTGGGCGGGGAAGCATGGGCGAATTGGCACCGATGGCCTGGCCTAGAGAGAAGTAGGGTCAATGTCTCGTTGGAGAACCATGCTGGCACAGCGCACCTATTTTAATGTAAAGACCGCTGTTCGAGGTAAAGAGATTATACATTCTATCCGCTACGCGGGCGTGAAGTTGCGGTATTTGATCAGCTTTTTCGGGTCGAAAGTTGAGCTTGTAGTCTAAGGATATCATGGCGCACTGCAACAAGTGTGAACATATGTGAGTTCAGGGATGTAAATCGGAAGTGCGCTCGGCGCCAGATATGACCGTCACATGCGATGCAACAGGACGACAATGTGCAAGTGTTAAAACTCACCGCCCAGAGGGTACGAAAGTTGCGGCCCGCGGCAGAAGCGTTGAACTTCTGGTCTAAGAACCAGAGAGTGCTAAGCGATACTGCCACGTAGACAGACCGTCTTCCGAATTTGCGCCATCGTGAAGTATTGTCTGGATGTGGTGGAGGAGTCGAAAGAGATCTACGGTCTATATGGATGAACGACCGCCTTCGAGAAAACAGGGACGGTAACCGCCTTGATAGGATGGTTTGAGGAGAATACTGGAGAAACATGAAACCGAAGCTGACACACCACTAGTACTGGTATGAAGAGCGATCAATCCCGGCGGCACGGAAGCCGGCACGGCTCGGGCGGTCCGGAATCAAGGCAGTGGTCGACGGCAAAGCTCCTCATATCCTCTTTGTCAAGAGTTGGTTCTGCAGGTGGAGGCATGCGGGGACCTACCCCCCCACGTCCAACGAGTTCGTTACGCCCTGGATATTCGACTCCATCGTAAGTACATAAACCTGCGGACCAAACGACTCACCGAGAGGGATTTATCAAGTTGCAGGTGCTGACCGGAACCTCGACAAAGTATTTCCCCTCCATTGCGGCTCATTTATTAACACGCCGACTTTTTCCGTCTCTCACACACACACTGTCCTGTTGACGTTATGGGTGAGACTACATCGCAACGCGGGCGCCCTCGTGATACAACACAATGACCCTCGTGCACCAGCGCCTTCATTCAAGAAGCGAAGCTCACACCAGAGGTCTTTCTGGATCAATTTGTAAGCCACCATCAACAGGGAAGCCGGCTCATGGGAGGCATCATTGCAGCTGAGCCATGCATTTTGTCCTGTCGAACTAATGGTTGTCACATCACCGAACGTGTTCGCTAACCGTTCGGCATTAAAGTTGTTTACCGTGACAGACTGCTGGTTGCCCCTCAGGCTTCTATAATATCCTCCAGCAAGTGCTCTACCACCCGCCTGCAGATTGCGACATTTCGACTACGTACGTGAATCGAACGATTGGTGCATAGTGCACGACACTTTGCAGAAGACCACTCAATTCAATGGACGTCCACCTCTGGACGACTTTTTTCAGGGCTCACTGATCTACAAACACTAGCGGGCTCGCGCATCCAGGATTCCAGGGGGTTCGGTGACAATGTCATTTGTCACCAACGCTTTAATCAAGTGGAGCTGTTACGACACCACCCCCCCGAATGGAGATGACCATGACATCCGTCTGGTATATAAATCGACACCTTGACCCTCGTCGTACTCCAACCCGCCTTTAACAAACCTCTCCGCCCACTCGTTTCCGTTCATTATACATACCATGTCGCTCAACAAGCTCGCGCTTATGCTCTTCAGCATCGTTGCTGTTGCTGTTGCCCTGCCCAGCAACAATGATGTGGCCCTCAACCGTCGTGAATGTGCTGGGCTCCCTGGAGCGGAGTGCGTATTCATGTTACTCATCGTGTGTTCTGCATGGCTCACACGGCTTCTACCTACAAGCGGAACTCAAAACTTCGGGTGCTAGGGAGTGACTTAGCGTCGTTGGTCCCACTGAGTAGATGATGGAATTCTGGCCTTGCTTAGAATTTTTCAATTGGGGAAATGCAGAACGAAGAATGTCTTACAAATCAATCCTTGACAATAAATCTGAACCTACATCACGTGATGTTGCTTCCAATGTTTTGTTCTGTGTTGGCTTCTTTTCTTCTTCATCAATAATAATGTCTAGCTGTAGGGTGAGTGCTTCGACGCTCCTTCGATTCGAACAATCACCTTTTCGTGATGATTCCATTGCTGTGCACCAGACTGAGTGCTTCTGCTCCTTGAGGACCACTTACCCTGGCCCTCTATTATACGCTCGAGGGCCCTGATCATCTTCATTTTTATGTCGATTGAGCTGATAGATTGACTGATCATGGTTTCCCTCCCACAGGTTTTGTTATACAGGTGATGGCCAAGACGACATGCTCGTATCTCGTATCAGAATTAACAGTGACCTGTATACTCGATCCCTCTTGCAACCTGTTCGTCACGTCGTCTTGATCTTCATGTGCACGGATTTCGCGCGAGTGAGCTGGTCGTAACCTAGAATGAAACAACAATTCGTGATGGTTCAGCCCCATCAGGTGAAGGTCAGTCACGCACCAAATTTGCTCAGGCTGACTCCACGACCGCTGTTCTTGACACCAGTCCATGCGAGCGCAGGATCGAGGAAATCGCATCTATCGATCACGTCGATCAGACAGCGACTCGACATCGCTGGCAAAGGGATTCACCTATTTAGAAATACTGTTCCGGTCTGCAGCTCGTCGGCGATGCGCAAGAATACTTGTTCAGAATCAGAATTGTCTTGCGCGTCGGTCCAAACGGAGGCCGTCAGTCCATAGGGAGAGTCGTTCATAAGGCGAATAGCCTCTTCGTCCGAGGACACCTATTTGAATTTGCTTGTTAATATCTTGTGAGCCATTGGGAGCGTGCCTGCATGACCTTTTGGATTCCAATAACAGGCCCGAACGTTTCCTCCTGTAGTGGCTCTTAGCGATGCACCCATTTCGGCTCATACAGAGTACCCCACCATCATAACGTCCATAGCTAGGTGATGGGTTGTCTCAGCAGTCGCACACGTTGATCAGCAAACTCACTGTGATTGACATCAACCAAGACTTGTGGTGCAACATAGGCGGTTCCACTTTGTTGTTCGTAAGTTCCTTGACCAACAATTGCATACCAACATACTCACGACTGAGCGATTGGAAATAGGTCCCCAGGGATGAGAGCCTTGGCTCCAGCCTTGACTGAGTACTTTGTCAACCCACTGTGACAGCGAGAAAATCATGAGATTCTCACCCGCATCTGTGACCTGTTTGCGGATCTTCTCAGCACTGGCCACACTGACGACGGGTCCAAGAGAAGTCTCAAGCTTGGTAGGATCACCCAAGACGTATTTCTTTTGGTGCGGAGGTATGAGTTGCGCGGGAGACAGGGACGTAAGAGAATGGTCACCTTGACGAAATCAACGTATTGTGTTACGAATTCGTCATATATGGATTCATGCACATATATGCGCTTTCAACAAATTAAGAATGGGAAGAACCTCACTGACATCGACCCACCTCAATGGCGCAACAGCTCTGGCCCGAGTTGAACATGGCACCTTGACAAGAAAACGTCAGTCAAGGAATGCACCTGAGCGTGCCGAGATCTTACCATCCACGAGTTCGGGGACGGTATACTTGAGGTCCGCGTCAGGACGAACGTACGCAGGGTCTTTTCCTCCGAGCTGCAAGCAAAGTCAGGCATGGTGAGATCCGCAGAGTGTCTTGAAATACCTCGAGCCCAACACCCTTGAATCCGGGAGCTTCAACAGCCGCTCGTTCCACAGCCTTCCCTCCAACGACGCTCCCAGTGAATGACGCAAAGTCCACGAGATTGTGTTGGACCACGTAGGAGGTCAGACCGGGCGAGAGGTGCAAAACTTGCGCGAGGTCCTCTGGTACGCCAGCTTTATGAAGTGCATCGACGAAGCGTTCCGCCACCAGAGGTGTCTGTGGGGAGGGCTTGAGTAGTACTGCATTGCCAGCCACGATGGCGGGAAGGACAGAATTGATTGTCACGAGATATGGAAAACTGTGTTGCAACTTTAGATTGGTGTGAGGACTCGGATCACTTGGGATGCAACACCCACTTCCAAGGCGCGATAACGAAAACGACGCCGAGGGGCTCGCGCTTGATGTACCGTCGGAATCCAGGCAGGTCGGCGTCCTTGAGGGGGATATCTGACAGGCAGGACTCTGCGATAGAGAGCATGTATTCCGCACGAGACAGGAATCCCCTGATCTCTCCGGGAACTTGACTCACGGGTCTTTAGCAGATACGAACGAGTTCATATCTGGTAGATCAGCAGGGGTGAAGCGGACGTACCGACCCATTTGCATGGTGAGCTCCAGATGGAAGGCTTTCCGTTCATCATCGCCGATATTCTTGAACACGGACTGCGAACTAATCTATGCATATATCACTTGGAGGCGTACTGGCACATACCACGAACTTGTGTCCAATCCCGATACGCTCCGTGAGCGTGCGTTTCTTCCACGCAGCCTGTGCGAGGGCAGCTTTTTGGAGCTTGACATCGAGCTCGGATTCGGTTGGGTATGTCCTGGTTACATACGGTTCCTGGTTGTGGGGAGTGATGGTCGTCTGTGTCTGTACGTTGGCCATGGACACGAAAGAGCTTGATGCAGTAGTGCAATATCAATCTCGTTATCTTATCTCGCCCAAAAAGTTGGGATATATATACTTGAATGTAAGTACTACGTGTCCGCAAATAAAAACATGAGACAGGCACAAATCAAGTTCAAAGTTTTATACTTTGTACCGACGGCCCGTCTTGGTGAAGAAGGTTTGCAGAACGTATACCTGCAAACTGGCTTATGGTCAGTCAATATATCCTGCTTGTATGAGACCACATACACGGCCATTCCAACGACGGCCAAGCTCTCGCACACGGCATACCAGAATAAACGACTGTGTACGTGGTGAGTTGCGCACAATGCATACGACTACATGCTCACTTTTGAGTGGATTTGACCAGAGAGAAACCGCGTGTCTCTCGCGTGTGGAAGCTATCGCCAAATAAGAGATCGTTCTTGAACGGGTCCAACGGAATACTTACTATCTCTGAGTCCGCTTAATGTTCATGAGCATGCTAGTAAGCCGGTAGATGCTTTCCTCGATTGGACTCGTGTGATCCGAGACCTGACCAGGCTTGGCTGCAACTTCTCTCCGTGGTTCGCTCTCGACCATGATGTCAAAGTCGAGTAGCTTGTCGGTCAACGTGGACATGTCATTCTCGAAGCAAAAGGAATATTCTCCGACAGTGTTCGCGGTCAAGACGTAGTCTCCCGAACGCTCGCGTTGCCCATCAAGAAGTAACTTCTCGTTGGGGTCTGTGATGTCGAAGTCAATGTCGAAAGAGCCTCCTGCTTGAACCTGGCATAACGTTCCTAGAGTGCTCGGCTTGAATGTGCAAGTCAACACGTACTGCAAAGTAGAACTAGAGATACGGGTTGGTATTTCGTATGTCCGGACAATGGAGTACTTACCCCGATCTTCTCTCCTGCCTTGTCCACGTCTGCGTAGAAACAGAGGCGTTCGTTTGGTTCAATGATGGTGGTCAGCGCTGAAGCCTTGGCATGCCGAATGGAGGCGACAAAGAGCACGCCAGCAGCGAGCAAGTTGGATAAAATCATAACGAGCGTAAGGGTCAAGGTATGTTCTCGGCAGCTGATGCCGCGTTGTAACGGAGATCTAAATATTCAATCTCCGTGATAGCTGTTAATGATCTCCACGCCTCTACTTTTTCTCATCAGACAGCCTTCCAAGTCGACAGGTAACTGACAAGCGTAGCGAACCATTCATTACTGATCATCTGACAACAGCCTAGATGATGCCTAACATTTCCCCCGATGTTTTCCGTGGCGATCTGCCCAACAACTACCTACTCTTGTACAAGAACAATAGCACAGTCTATCAGGTGTCACCTTCTCGGGAGCGAACCCAGGACATTGCGACATGTCTTTCGACGTTACCCACACCAAATCGAGTACAATCAGGTACCCCATCGCTCTGGCCCGCAACCCCTCCGTATTGGGATGCATATCCAGCAATCATGAGTCCACCGTCTCTCGTCGTGCCTTCGACATCCCTTTCCATGGCAAACCAGAAAACGGTATTTTCTCCGAGCCCTTTACCGGTGTCGCAAGTTCCCTCCCTGGTTTTCCCAGAAATATCTCCGCCTTCCCAAGGATCAGGAAGCACCCCTTTCGAACGACAATTTGTTGGCGATTTTTCTCGAGAATCGAACAGTATCAACACTCAAATATCTCCCGTCTCCAGAAGGATCCCTCACCCTTCGTTCTTCTCCTCGCCAATGTTTCCGAACGCTGGTGGAACCCCTTCTGGAACCGACTATGCCCCATCCTCCCAGGACTCCCAGGATGCTGTACGAGTCTCCCTCATCGATAAATTCATATCCGCTGCGGCGGACGAATTCGCAATTACCGAAAACGACATGCCATTGTCGACCGTTGCATCTCCAGATTGTTCATCACCCTTGTCAGATCTCACCCCACTTTCATCTCCCGAATCTTCCGATCGTTTCAGACATATACTCGATTTGCGAAGCAGCTCCCCGCCTACCTCTCCGACCGTAGGGAGACCTAAAACCCTAAGGCGATCCACTATCCAGCATACTGTTAACTCTGGACGAGACTCGCCTTTAAATCAATCGAGTCGAAGCCCTTCCCGCTCTCGTGACTCGGATTACCGGCCTGCGAGGGGCACCACCGGATGCAAGCGGAAAAGAGCTTCACGGAGCCGCGATGGCCGCGAGGTGCCGACCAAGCGCAGGAAAACACGATCCGCAGACGCTCCTGAATCAACTTCTGCCGACACCAGTTCTTCCCTCGAGTCATTGACCCGACGACGACTTCCTACTGATATACCTTATTATCCACAGTTTGCTCTTCTTTACCTGCGTTTCCCTGTCAGCTCTTACCTGCGGCTGGCTGACGGAACGTTCGTTCTATTTATCGACAGCCAACTTGGTGAATGCTCACGATCGAACGTACCTTCCAGGTTTCCTTTGCTTTCAGACGATTTGAAGTGCCCGGCTGGGATTTATAACGAACCGCGAGACGCGCTGGATTTGTATGCACCACGTTTCGTCAAGGGAACCGGACACACAAAGGTCGGCGTTTGCCCGATTTGCATCGAGAGTCCTTCTCGTGGCGGTAAGGGCGAGGCTGTCTGGTTTTCGATGAAGTTTTCTGCATACAAGTGGCACGTGTCTGGGAACGCATTGACCTTTCCGACTCACATCAGACCTTTGACAGAGTCCTGTCTTTTATTGGTAAGATACTGAATATGGACGTGTGCAGCTACCACATGCAATACGCGCACGGTACGTTTTTCAACTTGAATGCACGCAACCCTTATCGGACCTGTCAAGGAATCTCCTCTACTTCTGCGCGCCCCTTCTCTCCCCCGGTTGCATTCCGGACAATCAAGCGCCTACATTCGGCGAAGAACGAGCGCCCGAGTATGCTGGAGGGTAAATGCCATAAATGCAAGAAATGGATACTGGTGGAAAGTATCAAAAATATAGATATCAAGGTCAGTTGTCGCCAGCCTTCAGTCGGAATGGTCCTTGATTAAATGTATCATAGGTAAAAGAACTCTATTGGTACGTACCGAACGAGATCATTGCAATACTCGCGAACTCAGTTGCGCAGGTGGAAACACGCTGCCGCATGCCACCAAGGCATGAATATCGATGGAGACGATGACTTTTTTCTAGACGATGACATTTACAACCGCGCTCAACAACTGTCCGCTCACGATGCTTGACCCGTTCACCTTAGTTTTTGTTCCTTGTCCGGCGTTTAACTTTGTTCTCTTTGTTCTTGTTCTCACTCCTAGACGATTGCACATTCCTCACCTCTGTTGTGCTAACTGAATCTCTATCACATGTTCTTTTTTTCGAAACGTGTGTGCTGTCCTTTTGATGCATGTTGTACTGTATGTTTTTCTGCTAAAAGTAATAGTTGATCTTCAATTTTCGGAGCTGCTCGACTCACTCTACTCGTGGCTGTGTAGCTGTATCTCCGTATTTGGTCATGGCCATCATACCAGCCAGAATCTCACTCTCAGTCATGTCCAAATCAACGCCCGAGACAGACGAGTTCTACGCCCAAATACACCGTCGTATGGTCGAGAGTGGTGAATGGGACAGGTAAAGTTCCTCCATAACCTGCGCGTTTCAAGGCTCACGTTCTGATATCAGAATTCGCCACGTCCTCACGTCCAAGCTCTCGGAACATGGATGGGTCGACGAGATGCGTCATCGCGCAAAGGGTACCCTTTGCCTCCTCCGGGTCGCGGGAAAACGCGCATGATGAAACCTTTCACAGAACACGCACGGTCGATGGATACGCTCTCCTTCCGGGTGATATTGGACGAGATAACCACGCCCGCACAAAGTACGTGAACATAAATAGGCACAAGGGTTGGTATAACGTGTCTCGTTCTGCCGACCGCAGCCAGCATACCTCTCGCAGTGAAACGCGAAATGATGAATATACTGCGACAATATGTTAGAGATCAATTCGAAAAATGACAGGCATAAGACTGCGTTCACCAACACCAATAATGGCTGAGCTTATCATCATCTTACAACCCGATACACCCATATACACTGTATATCAAGTCTTCCCCGCAGCCAATGCCAATTCTAACTGTATTATTAACAAGAACACTACATGTCATGCCAATGAGAACGCAATGGAATCATGAGCGCTCGAAAGAACGTCATGACCGTGGTTTTTCTGTCGGCAACTGCTCGCCAGCTGCCAACATTTCCTGTTCCACGATCTTCTCCGCCAACGCCTTGATCTCCTCAGGGTCAGGTCTTATTTTCTCCATTGCCTGCTCATATATCTGCTTGCCAATGCCTAGCGGCGCCCTTTCCCACGTCGTCACTCTAATACCTACTCCAGGCATCTGGTGTTTCCGCAGATAGCGCACCCACCTGTCCACGACGACCGGGTCTGCATCACATGCCTTGATGACCCGCTTGTGGACGCGCCGCTCAAAGTTCTCTTGGCTTTTTTTATGAACGAACGGACCCCGTAGGACGGTCCACATCGAGCGCCGCGTCGGAAGGGGTATAGGGCGGGTGGCGGGGATGCCGAGCGCGCTCGCAGCATGCCCGGCAAAGTGCGCAAAGAGGTCGAGTGGGTAATGGTGGTGCGACCGGAGGTGAATCTCGGCGACGGGAATGCCGTGTGTGCGGGGGATGGTCGTGGGGAGGTACAAGGCGCGGCCAGGTATGACCATGGATGCGATGTCAGCCTCGGACAGTACGATGGGTGTTCCATCGTTTTCGTCCGTCGTCGGGGGTGATCTGGCTCTGTGGACGAGTGTAAGACGACTTGTGGGGAGACGAAAAAGACACACACGGGGTTTGAGTGGCGTTGTACCGCACATATTTTGCCAACGTCGTCCACGACGTCCGCGACGAACGAGCCAACATATCGACGGGATTCTCGCAGCAAGACAGAGCCAAGAAGGAACAAGGTTTCTCACACTCGATCCGGCAAATTCCGGATTGTTATTGTAAGCAAACCCTCATCCAACGTTTTGAACACCGTCCACGATGAGCCCGAGCGACGACCTGTTCTACTTGAGGTACGCTTCGTCAACATGCAATGCATGCAGGGTACTAATATTTCTCTAGATACTAGTATGTATGGAATCGTAGAGAGAGCATCAAGGCTAAGTATGACATTTAGCACCGGCCATTCAGGCAAACACGGACACGAATTCCTCGAATTCGAGTACTCGCATGGTCGTTTGCGATATGCAAACAACTCAAATTACAGGAACGACAGTCTCATTCGCAAAGAAAGTGAGAGAACAACGCCGTCCTATTTCCCCACCCGCCTCATTCTGCCTCTTTCTAGTGTGGGTTGGTCCCTTGGTCGTCAAAGAGCTCAAGCGTATCGTCGAGTCCAGCGAGATCATAAAGTAAGGACATGACATACTTGGAGTGTCTTTCATCGCCTTTATGGTTGCCCCAGGGAAGATGATACGAATTGGCCACAAAAGGACATCGTCGGAAAGCAAGAGCTTGAAATTCGTGTTGGAAAAGACCACATCGCGTTTGAGGTTCGTGCCTTTTCAGTTTTATGACAAACCATATTCACTCTCGATTAGACTTCAAAAATTGGGTCCCTGGTCGACATTCAGGACAGCGAGGACCCAGAAGGTCTCCGCGTCTTTTACTATCTGGTGCAGGATTTGAAGGTATGTGTTGGGGCCTCTGTATCGGGCGTTGGCTAACCCTATCCCTAGTGTCTCATTTTCTCCCTTATTTCTCTTCACTTCAAGATCAAGCCCATCTAAATTTGCCACCAAGACGTATTTCTTGCATTGCTGATAATGTGACTCTTCTCTTCATGTCTGGCTGCATGAATGTGTCCTGTAGCTGGTATTGGGCCTTCGATTCATTACGCAAGATAGTGCTGTACATCATCTACGAGGTAAGGATTTAATATTGTGGCCATCCGCATACCCATAGTGACCATATTTTTCAGACCAATAAAATTTTTCGTTGCTCGTATCTTGTCTAGTCGTACGAAGTGATCCGAAAGCCTGAGTAGGGTCTTATCACCACATACCAATCCAATAGTGCTGACTATACCCACAGACCCCGTCCTGGACTTTCTGTCTGAGGCTTACTGGTAGTATGATGCGTTCAGCCTGTCGATCGGCAATGCCTGCTTTTCTCTGGTTGTCATTCAATGTGCGTCTAGTAGGGACTGTGATCAAGCCGTTACCTTGCGACCCATGCCTTAATCTTTGTATGCTTTCGTCATTCGTATCGTTTGCATGCTATGTGACGACTCACAGCTACTCCTCTTCTCATTTTATCCTTTGTCTAAGACTCTGCTAGACTGCCCAGAGGGTATGAAGTTGCACCGTGCTTGAACAACTTCGGTGCGGTAACCTGGAAATTTTCCTTGCGTCTGTTTTTCCCAACTGCTTCTATTCTTGGCTACCCCCTAGAAATCTTGGGAGGCTTCCCAAAGTCATTGCGGTCCAAACACGCGCAGTTGGGAAAAAGGTACAGCGCCCCCTATCGCGGCGTACTACTTATTGTCACCCTTCATGCTGCGGCTCCATGCGTTCAGCCCTAACAAGCAATACAGTAGTTTGATAGGGTAAGTCAGCGCCCCTCAATCAAACACGGACAGATGGTGGCAATTCCAAAAAATCAGCCAGCATCGGTGCCACCGTCATGTACGGACAATACCCGCCTGCCCTTTCAACATTTTCATCTCTTCCTGAGCAGTCCTCTGAAATTCCTGGTAATTCCATATCCCCGTGTTATCTTCACCGCGAGACACACGTCCGAGTGCCGCCCCCGTCAGCCACGCGACACGCAAGAACACGCTCCCGTCCAAGTACGCGTACTCGGGATCCACGTCTACCCCGGACTCGTCCTGGGAGAGCGACGCGAGGACAAACCCGGCCTCCCGGTGACCGTACAGCACGCTGAAGTGCGCCAGCGCGCGTTGTACTTTGCACAGGTGCTCGTTGGGGTGGACGATGGCGTCCGCGAGGATGGTGTACCACGGGTTTGGGGTGGCAGCATAGGGCGATGTTGCGCAAGGGAGCGCACATGCTGCCGGGGTTGGTTGGAAGCCTGGAGGCTTGTTGGTGTACTTGTACGAGGGTGCGTTGGGAAGCGGTGGAAGCGGTTGGGAAGTGAACCCTTTGAGAGCGAAACCTGGACGACCGCGGTCGAGCCACCAGGTGATGCTCGCCAAAAAGTGTGCGCGGAGAAGCTTGGTTTGGGATGGACGGGACAAGTAAGCGCAGATCGAGGGAACGAACAAGACGGATGTCACAATGTGTGCGCTGAGCACGACGCAGGACTGTCAGATATGGAAGTGCATGCACGGTGCAGGCACATACGTGAAGAAATCGGCACGGTATTCTGCCTCGTTCCCGTCCCAGCTGCCGACGCCGTACATGAGCGTCGCAGCCCAAATCAGCTCCTCGAGACGAGCCTCTAAATCCTCCTGACTCTGGACGTCACAGTCCCAGAACTTGGCGTACTTGCTGATCGTGTCGCCATGCGATTCTAGCATGGCGGCGTGCTCGTGTTTTTCGAGTACCTTAGACTCGAAACGGGGGTCGCGAAGCATGAGCGACAAAATGTTCAACGCCCGCAGGCGTGAACCCGGTTTGGGCATCCACGTCGGTTCTGCGCACTGCGTGGTCAGGCACTGGCGACACGGGAGCAGGGGGGCAACTTGCCTTGTCTCTCCGAATCAGTAATTGGCGTCGGATCCTCGGACGGAAAGAGAAGACGCGTAATACGCGTAGTTGCACCAGCAGGATGCACCGACGTCCATGCAAGACCTGTCAATCCGACCCACGATCAGCGTATATGTGTAGGAATCACGCACGACGCACCCTCTGCGATGAGACCCGGTATGCCGAACTCGGCGCCATAGCCGACGTGGATGATCGGATGAATGAGAATTTCAAGGAACCGGTTGAGCATCTGTGGTTGCTCTGCGCCCTGCTGAGGCATGCGCACATTGTAATAGGGAGAGAAAATATATTTCTCGAGGATAGCAGAGATGCTCGCACCGGGCTGGAGCACAACGCGGTGAAAGTAGTCGAGATACGCATTGTAGTAGCTTTTGACAGACGTTAGCACAGGAGATAGGCGCCGAACGCTCGTACGCACTGATCGTTTCCTAAATAATCCGTAAAGTTGTCGTCGATGATCGTGACCCTCTCGGGCGCGACGAACGCAACCCGCATATGATCGAGGTGGGTATCCTCGTAGGCAGCGCTGATCACGGGACCCGGTGCGCCGAGTGCATATATGGCGAGCAAGTGGTGGACAGCATGACTGAACGGACGTCCGCGTCAACAACCAAGTCACTACGTCTGAACGAGGAAAGAGACGTACTTGTGAAAATTGAACTCGTTGAAATAGATATGACTACGTTCGTGGTTGTCCCTGAGCGCTCTGAACAGCGCTGCCGTGGCCTCTGGCCCGGAGTTGGCTGCACGACCAGGGGCGAGGAGAGAAGGGGGGGGCTTGACTCCTGGAAAGAGGCGGGAGAGAACCTCCTGCGAAGATGGGACTGCGGGGACGATAATATCTGGCGGTGTAGAGATGATCATGGCAGCTCGGATTTCGAGGAGAGATGGTTTTTTTGAACCACTAGTAATTTATAGCCCTCATGGTGATGAGCATACTAAGATGTCAAGTCAAATGCCTCCTCGAAGCGAATGGGAACTCGGCCAGTGATACAGTATGCCAACCCACATGATCCACACGCGCATGGTCGTCAGATGCAGGCTGGTCTCCTGTATTTGGTCGCAATTAGTCTGTTCATGGTTAGACTCTGGTTCAGTTCTCCAATGGATCTGCGGGGAGATAACAAGCGGTTATCATCGCCACACTCACGAGGTCATTACGATGTGCGGTGTAACAGGAGCAATTTTCTGGTGCACTCGGCAAGGTAAATTCACCTGCCCGTCCGGTATGCATTCATGCTCCATCAATTATCGCAACATTTTGACCCGATCAGGCAGCGGCGGCATAGGAACCGGTGTCATCGATTCGTGGGGCATAAATACTTGGATCCTCTGCATCGCCAAACAGAACAATCAATCCACCATGGATCTGTGAAAGAGAAGGAAGTAGGTAGTCAGGGGTGGATGTGTCGGATGCTCGACGTCCGGGCCACCTGCACCGTACGATTTTGCGCTAATGTGATACCAGAAAAGAGTGGGTCGCGTGTGAGGGAGACCCTCCCAGATTGTGAGTCGATGCTGCTCTCAAGAATTCTCCCAAAATCGTGTATGCGTTCGCGCCCGTTGACTTTCTGCCAAGTAACTTCGTCTCCTCGGTGGGTATTACCGGACGGGTTTGTGTGGACCATGATCATTGCAAAGGAGAATTCGGGGATAGGATCGCTTCAATAATGACTACGACCGAAGTAGATAATGAGTCTAGTCAGGTTACCTGTGATGCGATAAGATGGACCGAACCATTATCTTTCTCTTGGTGACTTATCGCATGTTGAGAGTTCGAGGACTAATTGTCGTTCGGGATTCAATTCAACGTCAATTGCAAGCTGAGCCAAGTGTTCTCGGGTTGAACAAGAAAC
>JBBPOF010000629.1:0-19535 GCA_038091315.1 Porphyrellus cyaneotinctus | reverse complement strand
CGTAGGCACGCTGCCAAACCAGACGTACCCGGGCGAGAAGAAGCCTCTGGCCGCTACCGAGAATGGTGATCCAACAGAAGGTGGCGTCTTGGTAGACCATCTTTCCTCCTCTCGCTACCATTGCCTGACACGCGACGCGCAGTCTTTCCTTCCTGGCCAACGTTTATCTGCGTGCACGTGTCCTGGCGAATCTCATCCCGGCCCTATTCGCAAGGATGGTAGCTTTGTGGGCCGATCAGCACCTGAAATCGATGTGTTCGAAGCGACGGTGGATTTCGGTGTTGGCAAGGTCTCGTACATACCCTGTGGATTTGGTCGCTCTCTGACGATGGATTCATCAAGGTGTCTCAATCTGCGCAATGGGCACCGTTCAATGTATGGAATGCACTTCTCGGTTACGTTTTCTCGTGGCGCGGTTATTGATGAAGTGATACAGGCTGCATATGAATGGTTCAACACGTCGGGGAACTATGCCATTTACGATCCGAACATCACGGTGCTCAATCCCTACGTTGGCGGTGCGTGTGCTGTACGACGGACGATACGGCGCTAACTTGGAACAGGCGCGTATCAGGAAACGACGAGCGGCTTGACCCTCACCAATCAAGACTGTTACGAACTGGATAAGGCGTGTTACAGTGTGTACGGCTTTGAATACGTCCCCGGGTTCGACAATGCGTACATTACGTGGATCAGCGACGACAAGCGCGTCTGGACGGTGATGTCGGGTGGGTTAGCTGCAGATCCGCAGACGGAGATCAGTGCGCGGCCTATACCCCAAGAGCCCATGGTAATCGTTCGCATCGTTTTTTCGTTCGCGTCAGGACGTTGACGCGCCCTGTGCCTAGTACATCATCGCCAATCTCGGGTTCTCGGTCAACTTTGGTGGGATCGACTTTCCCGACATTCAATTACCCGCGACGATGATGATCGACTATATTCGGGTGTACCAGCCGTCGAATGCGAAGAACATTGGATGTGACCCACCCGAGTTCCCCACTGCTGCTTATATCGACGCGTGCGTCTCTCACTTTTTCCTTGGATGAAACGAGGGTGGTTGACGTGGACGACAGATACAAGGAAGCGTATACCAACTTCAACCTGACTGGCTGGGGGTCCCCACAATATAATCAGACGGTCCCCAAGAACAGGTTGAACGGCGGCTGCTAACCACCCATTCACGATCTCACTCTTGATTTGTCACCTTTCATTTGGGCCAGATACCCTGCACATCGCACATCGCACACCATTGCACTAGACATAACACACGACACGACACAAGAATGCGCCGGCGTTCCAGCCTGGAATCGAAACAGGGGTTGATTTTGTATCACGTGACATGTCGCGTGGTGGTGGTCAGCCGCAGGGGGCGTCGAGACGTTAAGTAGCGTAGTACATCTCTAATCCCCCCTCTCTTTTGACTGTACACAAACTACGAATCCATCCTATCCATCCCACATTCTTTTTCACTCTCTTTCGATATCTCGAACGAAAATCTGCAGAAGACGCGTGCACGATGCCTGCCAGTGTGCGAGCCCATATGTCGCGTGCAACGTCATCACGGCCGTATGACCGTCGCTCGCCCACCACCGACCCTGCCCACCTCTCTCAAAGTCTACCGCACGCCTCGCCCATCCAAACCCCAGACGTAAACTTGGACACAGCCAAAACCCCGGCCGCGGACGCGGACGCAGCCTCTGAATCGGACGTCCCACCGGACCGCCCAGGCTTACCCACCTACGCCGACTACAAACGCATCGAAACGGGGTACCTCCTCAGTCTCAGCCCGCGCAAGCGTGACAAGGCGCTCATCACGCAAGCCATGTTCGACAAGATCTGGGACGTGTTGCATCAGCCCGAGGCGTGTACCATCGACACGCCGCAATTTCGGTTTTGGGTACGCAAGATGTTCACGTTGAGTCGGCCGCCTTTCGTCGGGGGTGATGGGGACTTGGGCTTGGGGTGGGGTGAGGAACGTGGAGACGGAGACGGAGACGCGGACGAGGTGGACCTCGAACTGGAGCGATCGATGGGTATCGAGGTCGGACGCAACGCCAGCGACGCAGACGCACTCGGCGTCACCGCGGTCGTACTCCATGAAAACCGGCCCGTAGCGATCATGGAGCAGCTCTACGAGCTCTTTTGCTATTGCCACGTCCGGGCGGGACACGGCGGGCGGGACAAGACGTGTGCGGTGATCCGGGAGCATTATTCGTGGGTGCCAAAGGAGCTGACGGCCCAGTTCGTCAAGGCGTGTCCGACATGCACGATGAAGCGGAGTGGGCAGTGCGTCGGCGTGGGGTTGTTTGGGCATAAACGGTTGGTGGGGCGAACAAGAAAGGGACGTGCGGTGGCTTCGGAGGTGCCTGAAGAGACGTCGGTGTCGGTGGGCACCTTGAACCTGGGATGGCCGACGACGGGGGGCCCACTAGACCCGGCGAACCCTGATCCGTGCGGCGTACGTGAACGGCAACTTCGAGGGCTTGGAGACGTGGGGACCGTCCAGCCGCCGAGCCCTGCCAGTTCGTCGCTCGGGATCGATTCTAGAACGCAGTCTGTGCCGAGGGACGCGTCGCCGTTGGCGGAGAAACATCGCCTAGAGGGAACTAAACAACGTGAACGCAGCCCGACCAAGATGGGACTTGCCACATCCAGCGCAAGCGCCGAGTCCCTCGACGAGCACTCGAACGTCAACCTGAGCGGACGCGAGCCTGACGTCGCCGCCTCGGGCCATCTACGGCCGTTGCGCTTGTTGGGAAATATCCCTTCCGACCTTGCTGGATCGTCGACCTACCCATTGCAGATCGATCCTGTGTTGCTCTCTTTCAACTACCCGGGACTGGGTTTATCCTCCGAACCCGGTTTTGCGTCCGATGCTGGCGACGCAGTGGGCCTCGGTCTAACCCTGGGCACTGGCACCGTGTCCGAGACGTACGAATTCACGAACCTCCCAGGTCAACGTGTCCACCGTCTCCGTGCCCCGTCCGACGTGAGCATGAGTTTGACCATGCCACTACCGGCGCTGGACCCCTCGTCCGAATCCGACTCGTCAGACTCGAGTTTTGAGCACGCGCTTTCATTGCCGTACACGCCGACTACCGAGGATGCAGTTGCCACGTTGCCGTTGTCGCTCTCCATGGAATTCATGAGCCGGGGTCGACGGGGATCTTGGTACGGCTATCGAGATGGCCCGCTGTCCATGCTCTATCCTTGCTCGGGGGACGAGGTGGGTCACGAACTCGACGGGCCGCTTTCGTTTTCGATCATGACGGACGCTTGACGAATCATCTACACACAATCCACCATCTTTCGATTTCATGTATTAGTAAAACTGGATGCATGGGCATACCATTTCACGACAACGTTGGAATATGTACATCCACCATTCCTTGCGGGTAAGAAACCAGTCCAAGTGATGAAACTAGGATACAGACATATAAAGTTTGAATGGAAGATTTTTGTCATATAATCTGGGAGCAGAAGGAAACGTGAATTCGGGATGAGTTTGAAGGATACTGGACAGGAGAGAACAATCAATGAGAACAGCAATGGACAAGAGTGCGTCAGATCGACCGACTGAAAGCCTAGAGCACGGTAGACATGAATAACTGAACAAGAGATGGTGAAACAAGTGGCAAAAAGAGAAAGCGGGCAAAAGATTACAAGCGGATGGTAGGGTATGAAGAAAAAATTGTGAGTGTGACCACGTTCCACGACGAGAGACCGCACGACGTGACGGCCCAAGATAGAGGTACCTGCCAATACCTTAACTCTGAAGATCTGCCCTCCTGGTAAATGGCAGCGTCAGCACGTACAGTACCAGATGCAACGATAGGCGTACGTACTCTCTAATGGTGTCGTACAGGAATTTGTAGCTTCGTAGGTTACCTTTCAAGCGACGGATATCGAGACTATAGGTATCTTTAAGGCGATCAATCCGCGTGAGTTCAACCGAGAAGCGGACTTCATCCCCTGCGTCCTGGGCAGTATCGCCATAAATAGGCTCTCCGACACTGGAAGTTGTGGGCTCAACGGGCGAAGTTGCGGTTCCAGGATTCTCGTCGTCCAGGGATAGCGAGGGGTGCGTGGAGGTCACGCCAGAAACTTGAGATGATTGTCGTCGCATGAGGAGCCCCTTCAGCATGCCACCAGGAGAGGGATGGGATGGAACAGGAAGACCACGTTTGTCGACCTGCAACCCTCAACATCAGCAACTCCAGAAAAACTAGGTCAAGGGTTAACTTACGCCATTAGATGCGGCTGATCCGACCATCGTAAATGCGGCCAATCCACTTCCACTTCCGACCGTACTAAAGCCCAACCCAATTGCCCCACCACTCTTTCTCCTTTTTGCGCGGACACATCTGTATTTGTATTCGCTTTCGGCCTTGATTTCCACACCCATCTCTTCCAAAACTTTGCAAATATGTTTGATAACTTCTGGAGGTGGTCGGGTGGTGATCGTGGTTTGGTCCACAGCACCATGATGGATACGCAGGACATCCTTGGCAGGCGTAGAGGTATTAAACTTCCATCCAGCCCTGGAAAACGAGAACGAGGCATCCCCAGCAGACCGGCCGTGATCTCCATTTCTCTCCAACTCCGTCTTGGAACTCGGGGTCGGAATCTGTGAACGTGATGAGAGATCCGTGCCAGCGCGTGAAGTCCCCATATCGGGTGACTCTTCTCCGTCGGGTTTGACATTGCTTCTTCTCCTGAACCATTGCATCACATTGCGAGCCTTGGTCGTCGATGCGGGCATATCGTGGCTCTGATGTCCGTCCTTCGCCACGCTGGGGAATGCAGTTCCGAGATGCGTCTGGGAAGGAGAAGCAGTAGAAGATGGTGGTAGTTGCTTCTCGACGCCGCGGTTGTCCTTGACGGGGGTTTCGCTAACGGGAGTTTTGCCCTTCCTTGACTTGATGCTGCGGCTGAACGGCTCGACCATGACTGTGAGAGTGTTCCTTCTGTTCTTCTTGGCCTGATCGGCCGGACTGGTTGAGACTGGACTCAAGAGATCGTTCTTCGCGGTGACATTGATACTTGTAACCACCGGCGGCGCCTTCTTTTCCGCCGCTGGTGTACCGGCGCCCGAGCTTTCAGATGGAACACGGGACCGCATACCATTGGCAGTAGATTCTCCGTTTGTTCCAAATATCTTTCCGAGGCCAAACTTGTCCACCGACAACCCTTTGCGATGACGGCTTGACCCAGAACCCGTGGAGCCGGTGGCGGTGTTGACGGACTTGGAAGATTTCTCCTCCGCATTCATGGTAGAAGGACTGGCTGGGGAAATAGCGACCGAAGGTGTCTGGGGTTGGTTCTCGCGCTGCGCAGCAGAAGGAGAGAGGTGTGTCGTATCAACACGGGTAGGAGCAAAATTAGATGGAGTGGCAGGAAGCGGTTTTGGTGTAGAAGTCTCTGCGCCGGCGGAAGGTGCCGTAGAAGCCTTCTCTCCATGCATACGAGGAGTGGCCTGAGATCCAGACACCATGCGCTGACGAGGTTCGGCGCCCTGCTTGGAGCTGGGGCGCGAGGCTTTGGACCCCGGGACTTGCTCTTGAGGGTAGGGATCGCCGGGGTACTCCACTTGGATGGTGTGCCGGAAACCGCCGGTAGGTTTCTTCTTGCCTTCAGTAGCAGATTTTGCAGAGCCATTGGCAGGGTAGGAGGTGTCAACATCTTGGATATTTGGAGAGACTGATGGTCCCTCGTCTGGTAACGAAATCGTGACAGGAATAGTGACAGTACTTGGGGGTGCGAACGGATCGTCATCGGGGCCCATAGACGTAGCAGGGGTGACAGCGAGAGAAACAGCATTGCGAGAGTGAGGTGCAGGGGGAGATGATGATGAGTATATCGATTGGTCGACGGACGTCTCGTAGAGGTATTCTGGTTGACCGGGGGGTAAATTGTCTCTGTAGGAGTGGCTTCTTGAATTCGCGGAAGTGGTGACATTAAGGATGCCATCAACACGGGCACTCTGGGAACGAGCAACTCTGCTCGGCTCTGACTGAGCTACGGCTGCTTGGCGCATCTGTCTCTGGTAGGCCAGCCGCTTCATCTGGTGTTGCTCCATGGCGGCACGTTCAAGATCGTCGACGTTGTTAGAGAAGGTGTGTGCATAAGCCGACAACCAAGGGTGTGCCATGATCGACCGTAGATCTGCGCGACGCGTGGGATCTGGCACAAGCATCATGGCTAAGAGGTCTCTGGCTTCCGCAGAAACATAATCGGGGAAAGAGAGGGGGGTATTGACAATATACTTGTACAGGAGATTGATGTTGTCGCCGTCAGGGTTATTAGGGTCATCGTCAAAGGGGAGGTAGCCGGCGAGCATGGCATAGAGGATTACACCGCAGGACCAGATATCGACGGCAGAACCAACATATAGGCCTTCAGAGATGACGAGTTCTGGTGCAGCATAGCAAGGAGAGCCGCAGCTGGTCTGCATGAGGTCGTCGGCGCGATGTTCAAAGCGGTTAGCGAATCCAAAGTCTGTGATTATAACGTTACGGTTGCGGTCGAGGAGTAGGTTTTCGAGTTTAAGATCGCGATGAACAATTTTCTTTTGGTGGATGTACCAGACACCGGAGATGAGCTGGGAAAAGAGCTTTGCGGCATCTTTCTCCTTGAGGTAGCGATGGGCCAAGATGTGGTCGAAGAGCTCGCCACCTGAGGCATACTCGAGAATGATACCAATGTACTTGTCGGTTTCAATGACATCGTACAACCGGACGATATTCGGGTGCTTCAAGGTCTGAGGGCGAGTCAATACCACGGTCATTGTTGGAGGAAAATGCTTACCCGGAGGACTTCTATCTCACGCTCGACCTTGGACATCCGTACGGAGGTGTCGATGTTGCCTCGTCGTATTAATTTTACAGCCACTTCTTCGCCCCATTGATTGTGCAAGCCGAGTTTGACCTTGCCGAACTCGCCTTCTCCGACCGTCTGCAAAAGTAGATATGGACCAAACTTGGGAATTGTTCTCCTCGGATGCGCGGCGGCGTAAGCAACAGCAGCCGGGTGGGAGTACACGTCACGATATCCAGGTTGATCGTCGGCTTGATGCTGAGACGAGACGACCTGGTGAGAGGCCCTTTGTCTTCTGGATGAGGACTGATGGTTCGAGGCAGGCGATGGGTGAGCTGAGACGGAGACAGGACGAGAGGTGCCATGCTGCCGCGATGAGCTAGGATGGGAAGGGTCTGGGATTTGGAGATTGCTCATTACGCCTGGAAGGAAAGGGCCAGACGAAGAGAAAGAGGATGGGGTGGAGGTCGATGGCGGATGTAGGAACGTTACGCTTCGCTTATGGGTAGAAAAGAAACGCGTGCGCGGGGGGGAGTTGCCTCAGTTGGATGACCGAACACAACAAAAAGGGGATTGGCCCAGGACCGACACTCACAGTTTGTCCGACTACACGACCGATGTTGGGAGGAGGAAAACAAGTTCAAGTAAGGCAAATTCCAACCTGACAAAGGACTCTCGTTCGCAAAGCAAACGTGCGAATTGATGCGGCTCTTTATCTCCTTCCTTCGGCTGTTATACGTCAGGTTCGCCGTCAATTTTTTTCAGTTCGACAACGTACCTGGTTCCCAAGTTGCCCTCGCCCTGCCGCCTTCCGACTTGGAACAAGGTCAGAGTCTCTCCAATCCTCACGACAACGTCAAATGCTCTAGCGTTCATCCAAATTTCAAGCTCCGACTGAAACGACATCCGGGCCGAGCCGTGCCGCAAACGTGCTACACTAAACATGGAGCTCCACCTCCTCCGTTCCCAAGATCGCTTCTTGCAGCTCCTTGTCTGCCAGCGCGGGTTCCACCCACTCCTTAATAAATTTGTCCACTTGTTCCGGCGCCCTCCCGGTGAACGTTCGTGGATCCAGCAATGCATCCAGTTCCCCCTTGATTGGATCAAAGTATGCATCGCCTCGGACACGTTCAATGAGATCATTCTCCAGTCCCAGGTGTTTCACTTGGTGTGCAGCCTCGTGAGAGAGGATCTGCTCAAGCGAAGACATACGGAAACGATGAACGTAGCAGAAATTAATGATCGTACTTCGCATCAGCCATGACAGCAGATGTCAACTCACTCTGATCTTCTCGTGTGCTTCTTGCCTATCACCACCCTTTTTGACAATGGCCATGATTAGGTTTTCAGTCGCCATGAATGGAAGCTCTTGGGATATCCGGCGAACAATGACCTTGGGATACACTACCAGGCCTTCAGACACGTTTCGCAGAGTCGACAGCACGATATCTGCAGTCAGAAACGCTTCCGGGAGCGTCACACGCCGATTCGCACTTCGGTTGCGTCAGCGACGTTGTAATTAATTTCTCTCATGAACAAAAATGACCTGTCATCCAACGTTCGTTCAAACCATTGCACGCTAGACGTCATCAACGCATTTTGATGCAGTACCATCAGGTGCCGCGACAAGCTGCACACGCGCTCGGACCGCATTGGATTCCTCTTGTACGCCATCGCGGAGGAACCTATCTGTGTTGACTCGAACGGTTCCTCAACTTCCTGCATTTGACGTCAGGTCAACGCCATCAATCGAATAAAGATACTGACTTTGAGATTAGCCAGCAACCTCAGGTCGGTCGCAATCTTGTGGGCCGTAGCACCGAATGACGCAAGAGGGGCCAAGACATCAATATCAATCTTCCGCGAGTAGGTCTGTGAGGTAACTGGATATGCATATTTAAACCCGCTGAGCTTCGTCACGAGTTCATCCAGCTCCTCCACTTTGTCGTGGTCTCCATCGAATAAGGCCAAGAAGCTTGCCTGCGTTCCTGTTGTCCCCTTCACACCACGAAATCCGAGGTCGTCCCGGGCACGCTTGATATTTCGCAGATCCCATAAGAGCTCCTGAGGTATCACAGTCAGTTGGGTCGTTCTTACAGATCGTGGAATAGACACTACCTGAATCCAGAGAGTTGCACGTTTTCCGACCGTAGTGAGCTGTGCCGGTTGAAAGTGCGTAAAGCCCAGGGTCGGAAGATCCCTGTACTGGGCCGCGAACGTCGAAAGGCGTGAGATAAGAACTGCAAGAAATTTAAGGAGATAGCCAAGCCCGGTTCGAATGAAGATCAAATCCGCATTACTGGATCCGATTTAGCTGGAGAGTCGCATCCATCAGAATAGCCACACGCACTCTGTCACATAACAGGAGGTGGCGCCCAGGCTGCAAAAAACGCGCACGCACATAAATATTACTGTGACGTGATTAATTAGGAATATGAACCGCACTGGATTATTCCTGCAGCAGCTGGGGCAACTTGACCAAATGTGTGAACATGAGCCATAACATCGTGACGGCGTTTCTTCTCTTCTTTCGCAGCAATGTCGAATTGTTCCGGAGTTAGATCCTACCCTCTCCACTCAAAAAGTATACCGAGAGTTCAAAATAGTTTCTTACGAGATTCCCCTTCATCTGTTCGAGAGCTTTATCACTGATCGGAAGTCCGAGTTGCTTTTCTGCGATGGCGAGGTTGAGCCATAATTCTCGCCAGGTCTTGAAACGGTTCTAGAACAATAGAACAGCGTAAGTCGTAAACTCGTCATCGCTTCCAGGACACTCACCGCAGAGGAAAATAGGTAGGACATCTCTTTGCTGGCATAGCGGCTGTTTCACCGATTGAGCTCTAGTTTCTGTGAGAGTGTACACGAGGTACACTAACCTCGAAAGCGGCGTCTGGTAGGTTTCGAATGCCTCCATTCTCGACGTTTCTGTGGATGTTCGAGACAACAGACGATTCCGATTGATTCCATTGGAGATTTCGGGCCTGCATAAATCGGTCACCTCGCCGAAAAAAGGCCAAGGTCTTATTACGTAATATTTCGGTTGGTTTCAACCTACCAGTAACTTGAAATCCGAACAAACTATGGTGTAGAAAGTCAGTTCAACCGTTGAGTACGTGCTTTCGCTAGCGGGTGAGCGTCATAATAAAACAGAACTGCGAAATGGGTCTGGAGTAGGTTCGTATACCTGGTGTGATCCTGCCAGCACGGACCGGCCCTTGGAAGCCTGAGTAGAATCGGAGTGGGTCTCCCGTACAGTTCTTGCCGCGAAGAAGTTCCGCTGGCATATTACGCAGCTGATGACGGTACTCGCAGCAGCATCCCCCTGCCCTGTTATGTCCTCGGAAACATTAGAACAGATCAGTCATACTATTCATAAGTCGCTTTCCGATAGAAGTGCCATTGCTTCCCCTCTGCAGAACGTAATGGAAGCAATCTTCGCCAAATGATCAAGCTATTCCAGTACCTTCGGGATAGGGGTGTTCAAATCCAAATTTGGTACTGTCATGCTTAGTCAACACAACTCGAATTCGGAGTCGTTTACTTTGACAGTCATTTTTGGGTCCAGACATACTTTGTGAAGAATTAAAGGACGACCGGAGAAACTTCTCTTTGGGGTTGTGAATGTGTGCCGCAGCGCGGTCCAAGGTAACTGGCTTTATGCCCCTTGGTTTTTCCGACAAACTAGCCACAGCTTCAAAGAACTGGTCTAGGCTAGCAATCTACGCCGACCGGAGCGTCATCGTGCTCAACAAACCGCCATATCTCGTTTGCCAAGGGTCCGACGTACAGGATGGTGATGTGGGTGGAAACAGGTTGGTACCCGAGACCCTTGGTTAAATTTCAATTCATGCACAGGACCAAAAACCGAGAGAAAGAAACGTGGATAAATTTAACGACCTATTGTCTGGTGAGTGTTTGTCGTGAGGTGATCGACCAGCCCTGAACTCTCCCGGCAGATCTGAAAGACCACTTCCATCTGGATAAACTGCCACATACCGTTCACCGCCTGGACAAGGTCCGTGGCGTGTTGTCATTCCGACGTCGTTGGTTTAAACGATCCCGATCTATAGTCTACTACTGGAGCGCTCGCGATTGCAAAGAATCTGACCGCTGCAAGACAGTTGTCGCAACAGTTTCAAAACAGAACCATTGGGAAAACGTATCTGGCGTTAGTGAGGGGAGGCGAAAAATCTTTTCGAACGCGGAGTGGGGAAATCAGGGACCCTCTCGAGACGGACGGCGGCCATGTATCTATCAGCCAGAGCTGCAACGCCAAGTTTGCCGCCACAGATTGGGAACTTGTGGCATCCTCGGTTGGTACTCTTCACATCTACTCCACTTCATATCAGCTAAAACATGTGGTTAGCCAAAGGCACCCTTGTCTTTACTCAAACTCACGCTCCACACCGGGTTGAAACACCAACTTCGCGTTCATCTTGCCCATTCATTACATAGTAAGTCACACCACTTCTCAGCGCTCATGAGCACCATCCTGAGCATGTCCAAGCACCCATCCTTGGTGACCCCGTGTACTCTCGTAGCTCAATCTCCGATAAAATCGTCCGCACTATCAGAGTTCCTGAAAACAGGTTGTTTCTGCATGCCTCCCGTCTGTGCTTTTCCGTAAGTCCGATCCTTGTTTCGTTTGCTCCTATGTAGTTTTCAGATCAGCTGAATCTTTTCCTTTCCTTTTAGCGGTTCAGGAAAACAGGACCCAACAAACACTTCCGACTTGAGGTGGCAGCAGCCCTTCCGAGCGACTTCGTGACGCTCTGCAAGGACGCAGGTATCCCATTGAATAAATGGGATATCACCGGTGGGCTCTTTGTCGATGGTGAACCTGCCGGTCATGAAATTCCAGACCTCGACGGCACATGGCTGAAGTCGAGCCATCGCATGATCCGTTGACCAGTCGCCACAAGTATGTTCTGGGATGGCGACTGGTTTCAGGGACTGGGGTGAAGTATCACACAACGTGTTTTCGTTCCCAATGAAATGTTCCTTTGCTCGTTCCATACTACTTCTGATGATTACTACTGCTACTGGATTCTTTTAGACAAGGTTCTAGCCCCGCAATTCATTTAGGGGCTGCCTCGTGTTTACATCGTTGTTTGAAACTTTCACGGCGACCAAGTAACAAACTACGTACAGTACAGTATTGTTGATACTGTCATGACGGCGAAGACCTGGCCGCTATCAGGTTCGCATCAGACCGTGTGTCCCTATGACGGTCGTCGTACTAGTTAGATGTACATTTGAGGTGTGCAAAGAGTGCGGGAGAAGCCAATAAGTATGTAAGTAGACATAATGGCCACGTCGGCCAGCGACGTGGCCCCGTGGTGGTCGATGGATGGCGTCGATGCCTTTCCTCATTGGAAAGTTGCAGCGCGCACCGGTGGACGGTGGCCTGACGGTGCTTGCGGTTGTCCTGAGACTTGCACCTGGCCTTCCTGTTGCGCTTTCAGGAGATTTCCGACACCCACGGCGATGGCTCCGACAGCTTGGGCGACGCCGGAAGCCAGGACCGTACCCCCGCTGATCGCGGGAATTGCAGGTAACGTTCCAGCTGTAATGAGCACGGCACTCAGCGTCGTCATTGCTCTGGGGTGCTCCGCGGTGAGGAAGTTGAGTGCCTGACATGCGTTGAGTAACCACGTTGGCACGTTGTTTATGGTGGTGACTAGCAAGGGCGATGCTGCCTCGGTAAGCCTATCCTCGGACGAAGACGTCACTGACGTACCTTGGTTGTCTGGGGTTGACTGCGTTGCAAGAGGTAGCGGTGGCAGTGGTGCCGATACGACGGCAGCAGACGTCGTGACCGCGGGTCCCATGGTGTTGGAACGCTGCGGCGGGTGACGGGATCTGAAAGCCGAGGTTGCAGCGTGGATCGCAGTCTCGGAAAGTGCCTTGACGGGGTGAGGACGATGATCCTTTGGTGGAGGAGCGGGCGGCGCCTCCACCTTGGCCACCTCGACAAATTCCTGGAGGCTCTCTTTGGAATTGGAATTCTTGTGAGACTTCCAACGTGTCAGCCAGCTCCCCGATGCTCGACGCTCGACCGTCACTGGAGTAGTCACAGTGGTATCGATGTCCCCTGAAGACGACGTTAGTTTGATCTATCCGCTGGTCGACGACTTGAATGTTACGTACATCCCATGTTTTTCATGGCGATTCTGAACTTCTTCCAGCTCCAACGGTACTTGCCGCCGTGGATCTGAACCAAGACGTTCTTCAGCTCGGTAAGGCGAGCTTTCGCCCTAGGGCCCATATAGTGTTGGGCGACCTTGTGCCAATACTCTTCTGGCACCTTCCGCTCGACACACCCCGACTTGATTTGGTCAAGCCAGTTGTCGACTGGCGCGTCTTTCTTCGATTCCCCGTAAAACATGGGCGGGTTAACCCAGGATTCGAAGATGGGGTTGAGGTCGAACTCCTTGATCTTGAATGCCTCGAGCATCGTGAGTAAACAGAGGGAGGGAGACAATGAGAAGAGCTTGGGCGGTAGAAAGACGGATCGTTGCTCGACATCCTGAAAACGACACGGCTTTTAAGTAAATTGCGTGCCTACCTTGCGGCTTCGGGGACTTCTTCCGGGGTAACAATGGTAGCTGAGCTGGCGCAGGACCCCTGAGAGCTGTCATGGTTCACACTTGGGGTGGACGCTCGCTCGAAGCTGTGTCCACACGTTGCCGGTTAGGTTAAAATGCACAGCTCCACGTGTTGCAAGGGGGGTCGAGTGAGATAATTTCCCGCAGATACACACTCACCAAAGTGGACAGCAAAAAGGGACACCCGAAGTGAACAGCTTCATGACATGATTGTATTCCACAGTAGAGAAGAAATGAACTGTGGAACAGCGTCAGACACGAAATGTTGTGGGAAAATACTTAGCATTATGCGTGAACTTCTTCCAGTAAAGGCATCATCCCTTGATCACTAGATGATAGATTTCATCCATGGTCGAGGGTGGGTTAACTTGGGGTCTCGCTGACGCATGCACAAATCGATTCGGATGATCGGGAACTCTGTAAGACGAAATTTCATGTTCTAGAATCCGTTAGGGTGTGAATGTGAATGGCAAGGATAACATGAGGCCAGAAGCACCGCATACTACCGAGTAGCCGGATTAGGGCATCACCCGTTGATCGGTGGAAAAATGTGATGCGAGGTCAACACGCTCACTCTGCGGCGGGCCTCGCATGCGCTTACATAGACCCAGGTGGCTGATGCGATGTATCGTCCAAGCCATTCTGGGAAGAAGAGGTCGACCACCAGAACAGTTCGGTTGGCCGTGTGCAACGTCATCCGCTTGCGGAGCAGTGATCAAGTACCACCTTCATATAATGAAATGTAAGGAGAATTAGGGTCCGACACAATCTCCATTAATAATGTGGTCAACGGGCATCGGGGAGTGGCTGCTCCGTAAATATTTGTCAGCCTCACCACGTACGAACTTTATAAACCTACCAGGCCCATCAAGCGCACCGAACGCCATGCTGGCACCGTTACACAGCTCCTGCGCTTCTTCTTGATGGGGTTGCTCCATTCGAGGATGTAATTGAAGCGGTCATCGGTATGGACGAGCTGTTTCGAGATGCTGGGCGTCGAGGAGCTGGTATTCCATTGAAAGTGGTATGACCGAGGGGCTAAACTGACTAGCATCCTGATTCCATCCGTCAGAAGTCTTCTGTGCCAAGCAAACGTCATAATTTGCGGACTGGGGTAAAAAAAATTGAAGGGATTCTCGAAGAATACCATGGAAAAAGTTGATATGACCCTTGATCGGCAGCGTCAGCAACTGGTGGCACAGCAACAAGCCCTGCGTAGGCGCTGCTCTGACCCACTCGCTCTCTTCCAGAGATGGGACGGATCCTGTCACGATACTCGCTTAAAAACATTTTTAGCTGAGCAACAGGGTAAGTTGGGCGTCATGCGGCGATCCGAGTTACCATTGACGGCAAGTCCGAACTATTGCTTGACCAAAGACGCGAAGTCGGACCAACAGGCTGGCGAGTGTCCTGACATTGAATTGCGAACGAGGTATGGGCGTTGTCGAGGTTTCTCCGGTCACAAGACACAAAGGCAGGAGACAAGGGCCTCGCTCGCGAGGTCCCCGTATTTAAAGGGCGTGGTGCTGGGGGTGAAGCTGTCCGCGAGGTCTTGCGGAGCAAGACCCGACGGCCAAGATCCTCGAGGTCGCTGAGGAGAAGCAGCATGGAACTGCGGAGCACAGTGCAGGTTGAAAGTGACAATGATAGGGAGGTCATATCCGACCACAACCACACATAGTTCGCTACATGGTCGAGCTTCTGTGAGCTGGCTCGTTCGCCATTTAGACACACTGGACTTACAGTAACCTGCGTGTCGACAGGATAATGCCTGTAGATTCACAAGTCAGTGTCGAGTCCTTCCGTATTGTCATGGAGTCAAGATGTGAGTAGTTCGAGCACCACTTCAGCCGAAATGTTGAATTATCGAGTCTTTGTAGCATCACGAACGCGTTTCACGAGTTCTGACTTAGACAGGTTCGGAACTTCGCAGAGAACATGGTACCTACCTTCGGATAGACACTGCTTTCAAGATACCCCTTCGGGGATGTGCGATGCCAGTACGCAAGGTGCTCGACACTTCTTTTCACTGGCACGTTTAGCGTAGTATGAATTTAACCTACTCGACCGAAGAAAGTCAGCGCAATGCTTTCCATGACTTACAGAAAGGTCAGAGAGCTTCATGTCTGCAATAGCTGGGGTAATGCAAGAATTCGCTCAAGATGGGCCCGACGAAGGATAGTAGTGTTGAGAAGGAGG
Organism: Porphyrellus cyaneotinctus; assembly: GCA_038091315.1. Lineage (NCBI taxonomy): Eukaryota > Fungi > Basidiomycota > Agaricomycetes > Boletales > Boletaceae > Porphyrellus > Porphyrellus cyaneotinctus. The sequence goes on along the minus strand of JBBPOF010000629.1, from coordinate 3,912 downwards.
TAATACTCAACGTAACATGCACGTTTTATACAGTGGATAACGTCCATCCGGCTGGTATATAGTGAACGAACGTTTGGCTCGGAACCAAGGTGCATCATGACACGTGACTTGGACTCGGAGTTCCTCCATTAATAGCAGCTACTCGTCATTCAGGTTCGTCCACCACTGTTTTCCGTTAAATTCTTGACCACCACTGGCCCTTCATTCTTATGCATTATCTTTGTGCTACACTGATATGAGGTATCCGTGTAGCATTAATCGATGATGTCATTACCGCGTAGTGATCGTGATGAACTTCTTCTAGATCTTTGCGGATGTGAAGTGTGCAGCACATTGGATGAGAAGGTGTCAGACCCCGGGGATTACTGGTTTGCTGTGTGGGGCATCACCCCGTAGCAGCTATTTACTACTAGCACACTCAGATCCGGAGACTAAGTTGGTGTGTTCAAGTTGAGGCTTTTAATGGCCCGCGGCGGAGTGGCGCCCCGAGTGCTTAATTCGTTCAGTTTCCGTGACCCATTCAAGTCTACATAAAGTCCTAATTTTCTTCCGCTCTCCATTTTCCTGAAAGTGTGTCGATCCTTCCTTACAGACATAACTTATGCTTTCACGGTGAGATTCAATGGTCTAAATGGAAAATCCCAAGTGTTTCTCATCCCTACTCGGGGTTGGCTTACAGTAAGTAACTCGATTGGTACTTGACTCTACGTACCAGATACGGTTGTGTGATTTTCCTCTTGAAACACCAAATATTGGCATAGGATTCTTTAGAGGTGACATGTGTAGTCGGGGCGGGTTTCGGTCTCGACCCAATAACACACAAGTTCCATATTACCCAACAAGTATCCCCAGAACCCGCAGTGGCAGTCCCGGCCTGCGACTTTCACTGCGTCTCCTGCAGCGGACTCTGTCCTTGACCAACTTGAATGTCATTCAGCATACTGTGAATGTAGCTTTCGGTAGCAGCACCCATCATATGGCTGGCGGTGCCGAGGTCCACATACATTTGACAATGACCAGGGGCCACTGGTACAGACCTGGTTAAACGGTGGGTGGTACATACTTATGTTGGCTACAGAGCACAGCGAATATCTCGATGGAATCCGGTTGACGCGGGACGTAACGCGCCAGTACTGCGGCGCTGTTCTGAGACTAGGTGGCATAATCGGGGTGCGTTTTCCGCTTTCTAGTGGAAATGATTTGGCCAAGGAACGACTACCATAACCAGGGACGTGATATCTTTGTGTCTCATCCATTGGCACTGTATTGTATCGCCATCAAGAACTCCTCAATTTGGCGTGTGCCAGCTTTCGCTCTCGCGTGTGTCTTCACAGCTCTGCCCTTGTGGAAGTAGACTGGAACTCACCCGTCAGTTGAGATGGGACAAAAAGCATCAACTTTGGAGAGAGTTTCATCAACACATTTGGTGCGTTGAACCACTCGGTTGGTTATTCACGCAGGCTCAAATCTCGTCCAGGAGAAACAAAGGAGGAGGATGGTTCCCGCCCTCTTCACGGATCACATGAGAGATCTGACGTCACTCCTCTATGCAATGACTCGAAAGGTCTTCGGCCCCATTGTACACTTAACGAGTCTGACGCTAATCTCTAGCTACGGGATGCTATAGTAGCCATAGTTCAATCGGCCCACAGGAGGTGGACATGTTATCGTGGACTTCTCGTGTTGCAGTGGTTTAGGTAAGATGTCATCATACCTAAGAGACCTTAAGTGCCTAAGGTCGTGTTTACAATAGGACTGGTCTGGAGTATAATCCGGAAAGTATAAGAATGAGGAGGCTGACGAGCTTTGAATATCCGTCCGTCGCAAGTTTACCTCGTCCCCCAGGACCTTGATCACCATGCCTACCACACTTCGCTGCGGAGAGAATCCCTTCGAATCACCCATCAAGACCAGAGGGCCTTCTGCACCGACGACGACATCCGAGACAAGAACTCAACAACCCGACGTCCTCGCAACCGCAGACCTTTTGCTCGAGCAACTAAAGGGACTGGAGAGCCTCTGCTCTACCGTCGAGGAACGTGTCCAGCGCAAGCGTCAAGCGCTCAAGGAACTCGAGTACCTCATCAGGTTGGGGTCGAATAGCGAAGAGGGGTCACCACGTAGTCCCGTTTGCCCCATTAACACGCCGATAGGTTCTCGCCTGCGCTTCGTGTCCCCACGCCTTCGAGGACTCTTCGACCTGCGTGGCCCAGGGCAGGCCAACCTCGACGCAATCCAAAGCTGCCTGGACTACTCCCCAGAAATCCAGGTGGAAGACGACGTTTCCGCATGCGAGGACCCTGGCCATTCGGATGAGTGGGTGGACGATGACGACGAAGAAGCGCTGCTCTCATGCTCTCCGTTCGACGACAAGTACGCTCTTCAGCTGAGCCCGCGAAAGATGGAGAAAAGGTTGCCTGCATTACCGCGCGAAACAGCTGGCGAGGTCATGGAGTCGAAGATCCCGAGGAAGGTTCATGTTCGGAGACAAGTATCCACGTCGAGGAGACTTACAGGGAAGTCACCGGGCACTGTGGCGCGGAACACGTCGCACCGGCGTCGTCCTAGTGTGCGCAGCGTCAAGGCCGTGAGCGCTGCCTTGGAACTCCCGACCAAAGGGACGATGCGTCGAGGCTCGTGGAAACGGAGCATCTTGGGGAACGCAAAGACGAAAAGCGGTACGAAAGATATCGAGAACGAGACGAAGAACGCGAGAGACGGGGCCCGCAAGAAGGAAAAGAGGAAGGGGCCGTGGTCGATTTATTCGGTTTGCTCAGAACTTGGTCTGAGTGGGACTCCTCGCGCCATCTGAGCGACGCACGTGTTACCGTACGTACGGCCTTGCATGGTATGTTCAATAGTATACAGGCCCCGTGAGTTAGCTCAGCAGTCGTCACGAATGGTGTGAGAACGCTGAGGAAGAGAGGCGAAACGTTCGAAGCATAAGGATGAAACAAGGCTATTGCTTCAACAAATTGACTACCGAGGAGAACAATACAATGAGTATTCGTCTGCGCTGAAGAACCTCCTGTTCATTACCTTTTGCTCCTCTTTGTGGGTTCTAATGGTATTCCGGATAGCCCAACGTTAGTCCAGATTTAGATCGCGAGGACGACGACACCATGGTCCATGGTTCCCTCTAAAGCTCAGATGGCTTTTACCTGTCATTCTTCCATTCCAAGAAATAAAAAAGCCGAAGCATATCGTCAAGGTCATACATGTTAACGGAAAAGAAGCCATCCGGGCCAAGCGCGATATAATATACGAGGGAGAGGATGCTACAAATCAGCAGATTTCGCAGTGGAAAGGCATCACGAGTATCATACGGATAACTTAGGATCCAGACGACTGTCAGATTCTGAGCCCTTCGGGACGGTGAATGGACTAGTTTTTGCACGACCTCCTTGGCACTGGCTCGAATGCTTCATGTCCTTTCCCACAAACCAGAGATTCAAGATCGACTTCGTGAGGATGTCGAGGAGTGTATCCGATACGAGCTCATCGTGGTCAGAGGATGATGAGCTTAGCGAGTTACTACTACTCTTGCTACATATGTACATGATTAAGTTGCATCAAGAGAACCTTGTCCTCACTCCTCCGTGGGGGGAAGACCCTCCAAATAGAACTTTGATGAAATATCATCCACCCGTGCACAAGTAACGTCAAGCGAGTTGAGAAAATCGACCATCTTGAAGTCGGTGTCGGTGTCCTCTGGCCCAAAGGGTATATCATAGAATATCCTCTTTGGCACGAAAACGCAACTACCTTCTTCACGATGTTCACCAGAGCAAGCTGTAATGGTCCAGATGAGCCTCCCAGCCCGCCGGTCGTTGATCCGCTCGTTTGAATCCACCACCAACCACAGCTGACACCACGCGACCCCATCCACGCAGTAGAATTCATACACCGCGA
>JBBPOF010000628.1:0-19537 GCA_038091315.1 Porphyrellus cyaneotinctus | reverse complement strand
CTGTTGGAAAATGATGTCCTCTGGAGAAAATCCATAATCCACCAGAGTTTGTTGGAGTTCATCCTCCAAAATCTGTACATAGAGATCAGCATCCATCTTACCATCAATCTTGCAAGCCATTTCAACTCCTTCCCAAGTCATACAGCCCCATAGCATCACTGATCCTCCTCCAAACTTGACAGTTCCCTCTACAATCCTATCACTAAGGCCCTCTCCTGCCCTTTTCCATGCACATTTCACACCATCTGACCCAATGCAATTAATTTTGGTCTCATCTGACCATATAACTTGCTTCCAGTCATCAACAGTTCAATTCTGATGACTTAGAGCAAAGTCCATTCTTGCCCTTTTATGGCGCTGAAGAAGAAGAGGGCATTTTTGCTTTACTACAGCCTTCATACCAGCTGTCTTCAAGTGGCAGCGAATAGTCTGAGGTGAGATGGAATGGTTCTTCACTTCCTGAAGTGTTTTGGTGACCTGGACTGCATTTTCAGCCTTTCCAGATCCAATAAGACGAATGGCATGGCAGATATCAGTAGGAGAAATGATTGAAGGGCGACCACCAGAGGCTTTGGGTAGGTCAGGAAGATGTTTGGATCGTATTCTGCTGATAGTAGATTGGTTTAGACCAGTAGAAGAAGCAATTTGATGAGTTGAGTGACCCAATTCCAAGAGAGAGATAATATGGTGAGTTTGTTCAGCAGAGAGGGATTTCATGATGGTGGTTGTGGAAAAAGCGATGGTGTTTGCACATATTTGTATCATGTTGAACTTATTATACATCATGTGACCCATTGCTGATGTAATAACCCCTTGCAATATGTTGTTTGGATACTTTAAATTATAAGCAACAAAACCGATGCAATGAGTACCCTTCACTAATTGCTGAATATTTCCTGAAATAATAAGAATCACCTAGGACACCCAGGTACCATCAGAAAGCCCTGATTAAAGGCTTTCTAATGATATTTGGGTTCATGGGTCTAGCATCAATATATCTCTAGATATTTGCTCCTCAACAAAAATGATGCAAACATTGCATCGGTTTTGTTGCTCACTGTATGTACATACCTCCATCCTCTCGCCACTCCGTTGTCTACGCCTTGCACTCCTCTCCTTCTACAGGTCACATGGGTCATTTCCGCACCAAGGCCATCGTCGAACGTGACTTCTGGTGGCCTGGTTTATCCTCTTTCGTCAATGCCTTCATCTCCGGCTGCGCTATCTGTCAACAAAACAAAGTTAATACTCACCCGACTCGTCCCCCTCTGGCTCTGATCCCCTCCACCTCCTCGCTTCCGTTTCAACAACTCTCCGTTGATCTCATCACCGACCTTCCCCTTTCTGCCGGCTTTGATTCTTGAATGGTCGTGGTCGACCACGGCCTTACAAAGGGGGTAATTCTATGCCCTTGTACTAAAACCATCGACACCGCTGGAGTTGCCAAACTCTTCTTTGAACATGTTTACAAACGATTCGGGTTATACGACTCCATCATCTTGGATAGAGGCCCTCAGTTCGCCTCTGCTTTCACGCTGGAACTGGCCAGACTTCTCAACTACGATATCTGCCTCTCCACCGCTTATCACCCTCAGACTGATGGCCAGACCAAACGAACCAATCAGGAAATCGAAACTTATCTCCGTATCTTCTGTTCCAACAACCCCCGAAAATGGACAGAATACATTACCACCGCCGAATTCCACCACAACTCCGCCCCACACAGCTCTACCAAGGTCTCCCCTTTCTCCCTACTTCTCGAATATGAACCCCGGTCATACCCCCCTCTAGGCAAGACCTTTCTCCCCGCTCTCGAAAACTGACTTTCCCTACTTGAAGAAGCCCGGAAGGAAGCGCTTGCAGCACATGAAACCGCCCGATGGATCATGACTGAACATTCCACTCAGAAGTTCTCCCCCTGGAAAGTAGGTGATAAGGTTTGGCTCGAAGCCTCTAATCTACGCCTCCATTACCCTTCTTGAAAGCTTGCCCCAAAACGCCATGGACCCTTTGAGATATCTCAGGTCCTATCACCGCTCACCTACCGATTACACCTACCACCCACGTGGAAAATCCATGACGTGTTCCATGCCAACCTCTTATCGTCTTATCGTGAAACTGTCACACATGGTCCCAACTTCTCCCAACCCCCTCCTGACCTAATTGATGCCGAAGAAGAGTATGAAGTTGATCGGATCATTAGTCATAGAGGCAACACTGGAAAACGCCGGTACCTAACCGCATGGAAGGGCTATCCATCTTCAGAAAACACATGGGAACCTGAAAGCAATCTCCACCATGCCCCTGAGATACTCAAGGCTTATAAGGCGAGTCATCGTTTGAACTGAACTTCCAGGAAGCGGCGTCTCTTTGTGAGTACCCCCCTGCACATGTTTCACTACTCCATCGAATCCATCATCTTTGACTCCCCCGAATATGTCTTTCCTATCATCATCTTGTTCCTCCTCCTCTCTGTCCTCCTCTCCCGATACTTCCCCGCTGCATTCTCGTCCTGTTCATCCTGTTTGTTTGCCTTTACATTTCATTCTCATTCTTTACGCCGCTATTCTCACCATGCCACATATTTGCCGCGCCCTCGAGGAACTCTATCTGTTCGAAGAAGACATCGTCACCCAGGAACTCATCAAACTTTTCCACGAGACCCTGACTGTTGAACGATGCCATCATCTGGCCAATCCCTCGAACCCCCCTTCAGACTTCGGTATTCCACTCCAACTTCATATATCTGCCCTTCCTCGTCGTATTCTCACCATTCTCCATCTCTATGGATTCCACTCTTTCGTCGAATGATTACCCACCACCGTGATCTACCCCACATTCCGACGAATTTATCTATCCATGTCCATGGAAGAACGAGACAGATACATGGAAGCTACCGACTTCCTTCCTCCTCGATCCCTGCCTTTCGTACCCGTTCCTCCTCCCAGACCTTAGGGAGAAACCTTCGTACCTGCCACTCCCGTTCTTGCATCCCGCATATCTTCTCGCCCCTGCTCCCCCATGACCATGTTGTTAGAAACCTCAACCACAATCGAACCATCCACTCCCACCTCTCCTGTCGAACGACCTCTCACTCCAGCAACTATTCGTTTCCCTCACGACCCTGACACAATTGGCCGACATCTTGATGAAGACGCTCGACGTACCTTCAGGACCTATTATACTCAAAACACTTCTGGCAACACTGTTCTCTTGGCGGCCACTCATGTCCTTCCTAACATCTTTCCACCTACTCCCACCACCGCCACCACTCAGTGTTTTCATTGTAACAGTCTTGGGCACCTGTGAGATGACTGCCCCCAATACGTCTGTCCCAAGTGTCATTGTGCCGCCCCCAGTCATCCATCACGTCTGTGTCTCACCACCCAGTGTAGCATTTGCCTTTGACGGGGACATGGATCCAACTATTGCCCTGGAGTACCTTGCTCTGCTTGTGCTACGTTCGGGCACCAAGAGGTTGATTGTCCTTTTGCGGTCCTTACTCCTGAGCAGGCCGTGTCTATCTTCTCACCAGGAGCTCTCCAACGAGAACCCCCTCCTCCAGATGCGTAGAGGTAGTGTGTTACTTGAGCCTGGGGCTCCAGTATATGAAGGGGGTAATGTTACGATACAATATATGTGCACCTCTGTTTTCCTCATCTCTTCCCATTTCTCTACTTTCGCCCTCCCTGGGATGCTAATACCAGGTTGAGATGACTTCCTCCTTCTCTTCAGTCCTGACGGCTTTAGCGTTATTGCGTTACCTTGAATGCACTCCCCACACCGTTCTCTTTCTCTATTGCCGGTAGGGGATACGCACTTATGTCTGACTCAGCTATCCAAGGACAGCCTTCTTCTCTAAGCGGTTCTCTCGCACTGCTTACGTTTCCCCTGACTACCATCGTGACTCACTTGTAACTCAGTCGTTCTATCTGCTTCTATGATGTTCTATAAATTAGTCGTCCGCAGTAGTTCACTAGTACTTATACCTAGCTGCCTGTACTTCTCTCTTCATTCTTGATCTGTGCAATCCAACGTTCGTTGTACGCTCTCAAGTCTCCCTCGACCTCAGTCTTGTTTGACTTGAGGAACCCTTGACCCTGAACCCCTTGACTTGAGCTTTGTCATAGCTTTGTTCTATCGAGGACGTTGTGTCTCTTTGTGAGTACCTCCCTCAAGACAAACAGAGTACACTCGACATACAGCATATGTTTCGCGTAACAAATCAGATGTAGTACACAGTGTACATATACCAGAGGAGATGAAGGAGTGATTCCGATGTCTGATACAATTGCAGATTGTGGACCTCTGCATGAGCTCTCCATATGATGCTAGGATGCTCTAATCATATGTAGATGATACTTATGTAACCATACAAGTACCATGGCACTAATTGAAATGCTTATATCTATTGTACAACCATTCATAATATAGAGATGACATAACATAAGCATATCACTTCAGTGTAATTATACAAACCAGTTGGCTTGCACTAGAACAGCCTCAATATTCACAAAATATTGATGAAATGATTAGAGAGCTCACCCCATTATTGTATACACTCCCCAAGCCCATACATTTCTATGAGGTCACAAATAATCCCTGGAGAACTTCATACCCTCGTACCATATTTACATCACAAAGCTAGTATATTAGCTACCAATAGAAAGTATTCTATTTTCATTCCAAAACTAGATAAAACTATGATACATATCATGTCATATCATGCTTAGCACCCGCCAGTGATATAGAATTGCTGTGTCACATGGATCTTTTGCATCTAGGTTAAGGCAGAGGATCTTCAGATTGCTTAAGGTTAGAGGAAGGTGTTTGTGGTGTTTTGATGTAAGTGGTGTGAGCCTGGTTGCATCTTGGAGAGCAAGCTTTAGTTCGTTTGTGTTGATGTCCCAGGTGAGACCATGCAATAGGTGCCAGGCTTGCACACCTGCAGCATAGTTGGTGATGGCAGAGCCTGCATATGATCTGGTTATACTTGCTATAAAAGCAATGAAGCACTCATGGGAGACCAGACCTCACTCCTGTTCAGGTATGCTATTGAGGTTGCAGTATACATGAAATACTAACAAACCTATCCCATATAACCTCTGACCATCTTGAGAATGTGGTTGAGTGCACTTTCAGGAATTGGTTTGGTTGCCAAGCTGCTTTGTTGGTTTGTGCAGATGTAGTAAGGTATCCACAGGTGCAGCTGGTCTCTTGCAGGGCAATGAGGCTGACTCAGGGAAGGGAGAGGAATGAGATTGGCTGGGTATGGGCAGGTTTTGGAAGAGGAAGATGAGGTCAGGTTTATGAGTAAGGGGGGGTTGAAATGACAACTTTTCTCAGTAATTCCCATCTTGCAGGACTTGGAGTATGAGGGCTTCTTCTGTTTCTGCTTCAGTGCATAGGAGGAGCTCATTCTCCTGATGCTCTTGGATGCATTCAATGGTACGTGAGGCCAAAGCAGAGTAGGCACCTTCTCAGAATAGACAAAGTTCTTTGGGTGACAATGGTTGCTCAGTGTCAATGATGTATTCCTGCAGGTGCTTAGGAATTGTGAGGATTGGGAGGAGAGATTTTGTTGACCCATAAATGCTGTGAGAGGGGAGATCTGCTGGGTTGGCAGTGCTGGGGACCCATCAAGCAATGATGCTGAGGATGTGGTGTAAGTGTTCGATGAGGTTATGAATTTGTTTGAAAATGCTGTTAGTGGCACTATTTCTGTGTCTACCAATGTGCCAGGAGTTCAAATCCAACTGCTTCTCTCCAGCTGATGTCTCTTTGACCATGTAGGGTGGCCCAGCCTGGGATTAGATGCCATGCATGCCATCTGTCACCAATAACAATGCCAATTCCAAGGCCAGAGCTGGCATCTAAGAAGGCCTGCAGGTCCAAGAAGGAGGGTGGAGAAATAATGGGCCTGGATATGTTGGCAGTCTTGAGGCGTTGGAGCCACCACACTAGGTCATCTCAAATCCATTTGTTAGGGCAGTGGAGGGCAAAGTATTATTTGGCACATGTAGTCAGCATAGCCTCAAGGCCTGTTAGGTAAGCTCGCCCTTGTGGTAGGATTGAGGCTGCATGCAAGAGTTTTCCATACAGCTCTTGTACCTGTTTCAGCAAATGATGGGCACATTCTATCCATTGATGTATCACATTGGAATACTTCTCAATTTTTGATGTGGGCAAGGTAACAATGCAGTTCTCTAGATCCCAGAGGAAGCCTATATAAACTGTGGATGGACCAAAGGGTTGGTCTTTTGCTGATTCTCATGGGATGCCAAGGTTCCACAAAAAATGATCTATGTCGTCTATGTTGTAGCTCCATGCATAGCTGCAAGGCATCCTGAGCATATGTGTTTGTGATCGTGTTTCTGGGCACATCCCAATTCCCTCTGCCAGAAACTACAGATGATGTCTCCTGATTCACATATATGAAGAGCCTTGCTGACTCACTCACAGAGGGTGTTGAAAAGGTTGTCCCAGGTCCTTTTGGCACAACAAGTGATGATGGGGTTGTGCTTTTCATGACCAAGGCAGATAGCACAGACAAGGAGGGTGGCAGCACCTGATTCTCTGGGTCTGGGACTGGTGTTGGTGATTGGCTGGTTGAGGGGAAAGGAACATGCTCCTTTGAAAAAGGCCAATTCTTCACCAGCCACTGTGGAGGGAGAAATGGATTGTTTGGAAAAACTGGGAGAGCGTGCATGCACTGGTTTAGGCCCTGTGAAATGCGGGGCTGGGTTTGCTGAGATCTGTGCATTGATCTGCAGTAATGTATGGAGTTCAGTGGGGTAACCACATGCCAAATCTGAGGGAGTATTTTAGGATAACCACATGGGAGTGTTCCCACATGCAGGTTTAGGGTATATGCGTTTGGTGGGATAACAATGTGCCAGCAAACAAATAGTCATCCCATGTTCCAAGAGTGGCTGCATGGGAGCATTCCTGCATGCAGGTTTGGGGTGGGATTTATATGGGTGGTTTTGGCAGATAAGATATACCAGAGTTGTGTACTTTCTAAGGGTTTCAATTTGTGAATTTAGTGCTGTGTCTCTCAGCTTCTTTTGGATTGTGAGTTGGTGGTATTTGCTCAAGGGCACAAGGGAGAATGCATCTGGGGTTCTGATAGTTTGGTGCCATTGTTTTTGGATGTGGGCTTGATATAGGAGTAGCACACACTTTCCATATTCACATTCACCATGGCAGAAATCATGACCTTCAAGCGCCAGCCAAAAATTCCACATCATGATGATTTGCTCCTCTGGCCAGTCCTGCTGTCTCATGGCTCTCAGCATGTGCAAATTAGCCTCACTGAATTCCTCCCAAGAAAGGTCTTCATTGGGTACTCTACATTATTTTGCCTTAACCACAGCTGTCAATTGGAAGACCAGTCCACTGTCAGTGTGAACAAGGGTCAAGTTGTCGTCGTCTAGGTTTGGGGTATCCTCTTCTGCCTCATGAATGCCCTTGTTCATCAGCAAAACAATCAATTGCTGTAGAGTGCTGGCCAGTAAGCCACAGGCCAGTACAGCCACCATAGCATGTACAAACATGTCCCCCCTCATACAGCACTGTGACAGGCCTGTCATAGTATTGTCATAGCACACACAGCATGCACAGTGCTACAGACAGCTACAAATGCATACACAATCAAGGCCATTCATGGTACTTTTTTTTTTTTTTGCACTTGAGCTTTGTAGGAATAAAGCAATCATATTATGTATACTACAGATATACTAATATGAATCCCTTGTGTTGTTGTCACATCCACCTCCTTATCTGTTCACAGGCACCAATGAATGGCATTGTGGTGGAAATGAGCAGTTGGAGGTGGGAGACGAGCGGTCAGGCTAAAATTGACATGGCAGGGTTGGGAGGCAAGCAGTTGGGCTTGAGATGACATGGTGAAGGTGGGAAATGAGCAGTTGGGCTCAAACTAATGCAGTGGGGGTGGAAGACAAGCAATTGTGCTCAAATTGACATGGTGGGGGTTGGAGACAAGCGTTCAGGCTTGAATTGATATGGTGGGGGTTGGGGACAAGCATTCAGGCTTGAGAAGACGTGATGGAGGTGGAAAATGAGCAGTTGCACTTGAATTGACATGGTGGGGGTGGGAGATGAGTGGTTGGGCTCGAATTGACATGATGGGGTTTGGGGACAAGCAGTTGGGCTTGAATCAACATGGTGGAGGTGGGACATGAGCAGTTGTGCTTAAATTGACATGGTGGGGGTGGGAGACAAGCAGTCAGGATCAAATTTACATGGTGGAGGTGGGACATGAGTGGTTGCACTCAAATTAACATGGTGGGGGTTGGGGATGAGCATTCAGGCTTGAGATGACATGGTGGAGGTGGGACATGAGTGGTTAGGCTCAACACATCTTTGTCTTCCCGTTGTGGTTGCAGTCATTGTCATGACCCTGCCTTTGATGCATCATCGTCCCCTTCCTCTTGCTCCATATCATAGTTGCAGTGTGGTCATGGTTGTCATGACCATGTCCTTGATGTGTCATCATTGTCCAAGTCTGACATGGTGGTGCTGTCAACATTAATATTATCATGTGTGAATGAACCACTCACATGATGTGTTGCTCGAAAAAAAATGCTAAGTCTGTGGGGACTAGGAAATTTCCTAATCCTCAGGGACTTGAGGGGTTACCTGACTGTGTCACTGTACTATCTGTGCAGGTCCTGTAATGTACTGTGACAGCTGGGTGACTATAATGATGTGACAATGTGTGATGGTGGTGCTGTAACATGCTGTAACTATGCTGTAACTATACTGTCACACTGTGACCACTGTGCCAAAATGACTGATTTGCTAATGTTAGTGAAATAATACAAGGGAACGTATTCACCCTTGCATAATTTTTTCAGTGCATGTTATGGGGGGATGAGGAGCAAGTGAGAGGGAATAGGCTTATCAGGAATGGGTATGAATTTGCTCTTGTACTTCTTGTGATCTTCCTCTCTGGCGAGTTTGAGTTCTTGCTTGCAAGCGAGGCGAGCTTGCTCTGCTTCTGTTAAGTTTGGTTCTTCTGGACAAGTCCAATGAAGTCCAGAGGTGTGCGAGCACAAAGGATCAGAGGTTGGGGTTGGAGGTGTACCAGAGGTACAATGGAAGGTCAGAGGTAGACAGAGGGGTGAGGCCATTGGTGCAGGACTTATATGTTGCACCCTTGCCAGTTCCCTAAGGACCTCATATTTCAGAGGAGAACAAGAGTAAGGATCAAGAGTGACTCAAAGGAAGTGATTAAGTTGATATTTGAACTAAAGTACAAAGACAAAGTACAGAGGTTTATATATGGAGGAATCAGGTCCAAATGACTAACTACATGGAGGTCGGAAGTAAATATCCCTGTGCTATGATGGAGGTAAGTATGTCCAGAGCTGTGCTACTAAGTGAGACACAGGTTTGAAGTTTATTAGCAATGAAGAGTGTCATGCAAAATGAATAAGAAGTGGAATAGGAACAGAGTCATAACTGGAGGAAAAAGTGGAAGACAAGTCCAGAGGGTGAGAAAGAAGAAAAGGTCAGAATAGGTTTGGAGTTGATTCGAAAGTCCAGAGTTGGACTTAGCAAAAATCTGGGATATGACAGTATCCCCCTCTTAGGCCTGAACCTCTGAAGGCCATAGAGTGATAATGTGATAAGGGTGGGGGGGGTTCGCTTTGATGTCTGGATTGTGGACATACAGAGTTTGAGGTGTCAGAGCCTGAATATTTAAGCGATGCAGTATAAATTTGGGCTTTCTCCTTAACTTCTTCCTTAACATGTCCAATATTACCAACATCAAAAATTGATCTGACGTGTGCCTCACGGAAGACATGAATGACAACAACAATGTTTGGGATGCCAAGGTAAAGGAGCGATGTCAACAAGCAATGGAAAGGAAGGAGGCAGAGGAGCAGTGGAAGGTGGAGGAGCAGTGGAAGGTGGAGGAGGTGTGGAAGAAGGTGGAGGAGGAAGCACAAAAGAAGGCGGAGGAGGAGAGAGCAAGGCAGGCAGCTGAGGAAGAGAGGCAGCGCAAGGTGGCTGAGGAAGAGAAGAGACGCAAGGAGGCCAAAGAGGTGGCCAAGAAAAGAGTAAGTGTCAACTAATCACAGTTGGTTGGGGCTGACCATGGAGCAGGCTGCAGAGGTAGCAGCACAACAATGCACCAACAAAGGCAAGGGGCAGGCAGCACCAGACTGTGTCCAGTGCATCAAGCACAATCTCACATGCAAACTGCAAGAAGAACCCATGGCAACATCTTGCAAGGGGTGCTACATGGTCAAGGCACGTTGCAAACAACCAGGAGAAGAGAAACCCATCTGGCACAGGAAGCAAGGTGACGACGATATTGAGGAAGTTGCACCACCATCGAAGAAGCAGCAGTTGGAGGAGGCAGGTCTGAGCCAGAGTACTGACAGTATGGCAGGGTTGGCAGAGGTAGGCCATAGCATCATAACAGTGCTGAGGAGGATGCAGGATGAGATGCAGATGATGAATCATCACATCACCCACCATAATCGTCTGATGATGATGATGGCGTATGCCAAGGAGGAGCAAGTGTGGAACATGTGGAACATGTGGGGTGGATTGGAGGACAATGCGAGCATGTCGGATGACACAAACATAGAGGAAGGGGCGACGGGTGGAGTCGCGGAGGTGGTGGAACAGATGGATGAGATGGAGGAAACAGTGAAGGAAGTGGAGAAGACAGAGGAGACTGAGGAGACTGAGAGCGACACAGAGGTTGAAGCAGAGGTTGAAGAGTAGTGTAGTAGTCTCATCTGTCACCTCACTCTATAAAGAAAAAACTTTGTATAGATTGTTTTTCATCACCTACTGGTGAGGTCCAGGTTTGTCTGGATACTAGAGATGGTAATCCGCAAGTAATTCCAACATGTGATCCAGTTCAGTAGCTAGCAACCACAAAGTTTCTTCATCAGTACCTTCATATCCTAATCAAAATATGAGATAGAGCAATTTGCAGTTCTTGCACCTTCAATTGATTTTTGACTCAAGGATCTTGGAGATCTCAAACTTTGGTTCTCCGTTGACTTCAACCGGAGGTTGTGGGGGTTGTACATGGTTTGGTATTATGTTAGGTACTGAAGGTTCTAACTGTGAGACGTGAAATACCAGATGTACAGATTTCATAGAGTCAGGAAGACAGAGCATGAAGGAATGGATACCAGCTTGATTTCATATGGCCCTAATTCTTTTCTAATAGTTTCTTGGACAGTCTAGTTGACCTAAAGTACTTAGCCTTGATGAACACCTGATCTCCAGGCTGGAAGTCTGGAGCTGAAGCTCACTTGGCATCTGCAGGTCCTTGGTAATGTTTCTGAGCGTGGTCCATTTCCTCACATAGGAATTGGTGTAGAGAGTCGAGGTCAACTGAGTATTCGAGTGCATGAGCAGAAGTGAGATCATGTTTCAGGTGTACAGAGATGATGTTCAGATGATAGCTCTTGTTTGTGAAGAATGGAGAAACACCAGTGGGGGCACTAGAAGCATTGTTGTATGCAAACTCTGTGAGAGGCAGGAGTTCAGACCAGTTATCTTGTTGATAGTTGCAATAGATGCGCAGGTATTGTTCTAGCATCTGATTCATACACTCCATTTGGCCATCACCTTCTAGATGATATCTGGAGGTAAAATGCAACTGGATGTCAAGGGCCTTTCCTAAAGATCTAAAGAAGTGTGACACGAACTCAGAACCTTGATCAGAGGTGATGTGGGAGGGAACGCCATGCTTCAAGAAGACATTCATCAAAAACAACTTAGCTAACTCTGGAGAAGTTATGGTGTCTGTTGTTGGAATGAATATGCATTGTTTAAGAAGGTGGTCAACAACAACAAGGATGGCGGAGTAACCAGAGGAAGCCAGAAGCTGTTTGATGAAGTCCATTGATATGGAGTTCCATGGATGTTCTGGGATTGGGAGTTGTTTTAGTAGACTGTATGGTTTGTGTCTAGGAACTTTAGCACATGTGCAGGAGGTACAGGAGGACACATATTCCTTAATGAATGTCCTGATTCCTGGCCAAGTGTATTCATGGCAGATAAGCTCCAAGGTATGGTTTTGTCCGAAATGTCCAGAGAGCAGATGATTATGCTTAAACCAGGGGACATGAAGGTGAAGGTCATCAGCATCAGGCATGTAGATGTGATTATCTAGATGTAGAAAGCCTTCATCATCAATAGACCAATGAGAGTCAGGTGTCAGAGGGGTGGACATGTGTACAGAGGCCACTGGGTCTGAGGGAAGAGTGGAGAGAATGTCATTGTGGAGGTTTTTGATATCAAAGACAGAGCTGGCTCAGAGGACCAGAGCTGTTACGATACAGTATATGTGCGCCTCCGTTTTCCTTATATCTTCTCACTTCTCCACTTTCGCTCTCCCTGGAATGCTAACGCCAGGTCGAGACAACTTCCTCCTTCTCTTTAACCCGGATGGCTTTAGTGTCATTGCATTACCTTGAACGCACTCCCCACACCGTTCCTCTCTTCTATTGCCGGTAGGGGATATGCACTTACGCCTGACTACTCATCTATGGACAGCCTTCTTCTCTAAGTAGTTCTCTCACACTGCTTACGTTTCCCCTAACTACCATCATGACTCACTGGTGACTCAGTTGTTCCATTTACTTCGATGACGTTCCACAGATTAGTCATCCGCAGTAGTCACTAGTACTTATACCGCGCTGCATGTATCTTTTTCCTTATTCTTGATCTGTGCAATACAATGTTCATTGTACGCTCTCAAGTCTCCCTCGACCTCGGTCTCTTTCGACTTGAGGAACCCTTGACCTTGAAACCCTTGACTTGACTTCTGTCGTAGCTTTGTTCTATCGAGGACGTTGTGTCTCTTCGTGAGTACCTCCCTCGAGACAAACAGAGTACGCTCTACGTACAGTGTACGTTTTGCGTAACAAGAGCTGCTAGGTAAGTGGCTTGTAGGGATGCAGCGAGTTGCTCCTGGGTGAATACTGGTTGGAAGTTGTGCAGATTGATGCAAGCATTGTCCTTATCCCCCTCTTTGGGGTAGACGTTCCAGCGTTGAGTGAGGGCATCAGGTTTTGCGCCAAGGCAACCAGGATGGAAACAGATGACTATATTGAATCCAGAGAGGAACTCTGACCACTGGGCCTGCCGGCGAGTCAGAAGCTTGGTTGTAGTGAAGTATTCGAGGTTCTTGTGGTCAGTGATGACGTTGACTGGAAGTGCAGAACCTTCAAGATAGTGTTGCCAAGCCTTGAAAGACTCGTGAATGGCAAGCAATTCCTTATCATGGGTGTCATAATTGAGCTTGGGAGCTGACAGTGTCCTAGAGTAGTAGGTGACAGGCTGGATTTCCTCATCCAGACATCAGAGAGAAAAGATTCCAGCTATAGCATAGTTGGAAGCATCAGTTTCTACAATCATAGGGGCATTAGGCATCCAATGAGTAAAGATAGGTGCAGAGGTGAAGGTGTCCTTGAGTTTCCAGAATGTGGAGTGACACTTGTCAGAGAACGACCAGGAGATGGCTTTGCAAGTAAGGCGAGTCAAAGGAGTGACTATGGTGGAATAATTGTCAATAAAACAATGATAGAAATTGGCAAAGCCTAAGAAGGATTGTACATCCTTGACTTTATGAGGTTTGGGCCAATCATGTATGGCTTGGACTTTCTCAGTGGACATGGTAAGTCCAGCTGGAGATAGCCAATATCTGAGGTACTCAGTAGAGTTGGTGTGGAACTCACACTTCTCAGGTTTCATGTAGAGATTGTTACAATTTACCCTTATCCCTTTCTTTTCTCCTTTTCATTTGACACAACTAAGCCACATTTGGACTTATCTCATTTCTTCTGTAATGACTCATCTCCATTCCATCACCTTTCGTCATGTTCCACTTGCTTCGTCATCACTTCCTTCCACTACATTCTATCCAGTTCCATTTTGCTTACACAGCCAGTCTTCCTATGCCTGCCCTTAACTTCCCTAAGTAGTATTTAAGTTGCCGTTCTGGCACCCTTGACTCTCTAAGCTAGACCTACTCAATACCTGCCTTGTACCTCACTCGGCCTCCCAATAGTAGCTCTCTTGCCCACTCCCTCATTGCTCTCGCTGAGTGGACGCCCCCTCCGAACCATAGAGCCACCTATAGTCCATGATTGTTGGACCATCATCTCAAACCCTCAAATCCTTGACCCTCTGAGCTACTCCCCTCAAGTCTATGCCAGTCACCACCCGTGGCTGTCATAACAGAGATTATGTTTACAGAGTTGTCAGAGGACTTCTCGGACATGCTCCTTATGAGTAGACTTGTCCACAGAGAATATCAGGATGTCATCCAGGTAGATGATCATGTAGACATCAAGTAGATCTGTGAAGATTGTATTCACAAACCGCTGGAAAGCAGCAGGGGTCCTCATGAGACTGAAGGGCATTACCAGTCACTCATACAAGCCATAACATGTGCAGAAAGAAGTTTTCCATTTGTTGCCCTCAGCGATGTGGACCAGATGGTAAGCATGCCGGAGGGCAATTTTGGTGTAGATCTTGGCATTGCTCAGAGCATCTAGGAGGCCGGAGATGCACGGAAGCAGATAGCAGTTTTTCTTTGTAATCTTGTTTAGTCCTCAAAAGTTGACACAGAGGCAGAGTGAACTGTCCTTCTTGTGGACAAACAGGACCAGAGCAGCATGAGCAGAGGAAGAGGGACAGACAAATCCATTAGCAAGGTTTTTGTCAAGGAATGTATGAAGTGCCTCAAGCTCTGTGGAGGAAAGGGCATAGAGGGTACCAAGGGGAGGAGAGGTGCTGTCTTTCAAATTGATCTTTAGATCATGTTCATGATGAGGAGGTAGCATGGATGCTTTCAAGTTGCTCTTGCTGAAAACATCAGCAAACTCATGGTAGTCTGGAGGGATACTGGAGAGATCTACCAGATCATTGGAAGTGGTGAAGGAACAGAGGTTACTTTCCTTGGTGTGGATTTGGAGACTGAATTCAACAGAGCCTTCCAAGCAACAGGCTAGCACAAAGGCAGGTGCACTAATAAATGTGATAGAAGGGGCTTTGTGATCACAGAAACATGGTGGATCAGAAAAGTCAGCTGGAGGTAATCTCGGAGGCTGTGGGGGTGAGCTCAGAGGTGCTGGCATGGCTTGTGCAGGTGAACAGAATGAGATACTGCTCATAACCCAATCAATCAACAGATTGTGGCAGGTGAGCCAGTTGTGTCCTAGAACAAGAGAACAGGAGCCATCAAGCAGAGTGACATATAATGTCATCAGAGTGATATTGCCAGTGTCAAAATTGATAGAGAGGTCAAGAGCTTGGATAATGGTTGAATTCATAGTACTGTCGAAAAGGTGGAGTTGGAGTGGGGGTATGGAATAAGTTGGAAGTCCATGGTTATTAACAAAGGTCATATCTATGAAACAATCAGAGGATCCAGAATCTACAAGCACTGAAAAAGAAGGGATATCATAGGCAACTAGAGAGACAGTGGATATGAGGGATTTGAGATCAGAGAGAGTGGGTGTATTGAGTTGAATCTCCTTTAGTGCACAGTTGTTGTCAATGCAACCTCCAGACCATGTGGAACTATGGAGGTTGTGGACTATTTTTCCAACTCCTTAGTGTTGGCCAGTTTATCTTCTGAGGGTGTGGTGGTAGTAACCACATGAGCCTTGGAAGCCTTCGAAGAAGGCTTCTTGCAGTCCTTTGCCATGTGGCCAGCAAGACCACAGAACATGCAGAGCTTCTCATTGAAACAATGTTGGCATTCGGTGGTGGTGAGCTTGCCATCTGTGCCAAGTTTCAATGAGAGGTTGAGTTTGGGGGCAGAGGTGTTGGCAGACTTGCCCTTGGACTCAGAAGAGTCCTTGGACTTGCCACTGGAGTTATTCGAGGTGGATGATGCAGCAGGAGTGGGAGCAGAGGAATGGGATGATGAGTTGTTGGGAGTCGAACCAGAGGCCTTAGAAGTGTGGTTAACTTCTTCTTTACACTCCCAATACCTTTGGTTGATTTGCTGTGTGAGAGTGTGCATCACATAGATGGTGTCAGGCTTACCCTAATGGGCAATCTCATCCTTGATTTGATCTGGAAGTCTGTTGTAGAAGCTCCAGCAGAGTGCACTGGAACCCCACTTGCAGACTTGGTTCACAAGTTGATTCCACTCAATGATGTACTTGCTAATGCGCTGGTTGTTGTGCATGTGTAGTTGCTCAAGCTGAGCCTCTGCTTCAGCAATGGGATCATGGGGGCCAAAGTTGGCCTGAAGCTCATAGAGGAATGACTGCCAGTCATCCATCCAGAGTGGGTGATGCTCTGGAGCTACATCTCTGAGCAAGTCCAGTTCAAAGTAGTCCAGGGCCATGCCCTTGAGGTAGGATTGGATGAACATTACTTTGTTACAATCTGTCCTAAAAGAACAGGGGTTCGCTTGAAAGTTGAGTTTGCACTGAATGGCAAATGAATGAAGTTTCTTTGGATCAGATCCATTGAAAGTGTCCAGTTCACAGACTTTGGTTTTGGACTCAGAGGAGCCTCTTCTGCGACAAAGGGCTTGGTGAGTCATGTCACAGATGATGTCAACGAGGTTGTTTATAGGGTCATTGTTGTCAATGAACAGATCATTATCATTAGGGTTGGAGGAGTTGGAGGAGTCATCTGGGTCACCATCATCATCACCATCCCCACCTCCTGCTCCATGCCCTACTGGGTTCTCTAGACATTCACTATGAAAGTTTTCATCATCTGGAGGTAGTTTGCAGAAGCGGGAGGGGAGCGGAGTAAGCAGAGAAGTCAAGATGCCTTGCAATTCTGATATTGAGGGCATGGTATGTGCAGTGAGACTGTCATATCCCAGATTTTTGCTAAGTCCAACTCTGGGCTTCCAAATTGACTCTGAACCTATTCTGACCTTTTCTTCTTTCTCACCCTCCTGACTTGTCTTCTGCTTTTTCCTCTGGTTATGACTCTGTTCCTATTACACTTCTTATTCATTTCACATGACACTCTTCATTGCTAATAAACTTCAAACCTGTGTCTCACTTAGTAGCACAGCTCCGGACATACTTACCTCCATCACAGCACAGGGATATTTACTTCTGACCTCCATGTAGTTAGTCATTTGGACCTGATTCCTCCATATATAAACCTCTGTACTTTGTCTCTGTACTTTAGTTCAAATATCAACTTAATCACTTCCTTTGAGTCACTCTTGATCCTTACTCTCATTCTCCTCTAAAATATGAGGTCCTTAGGGAACTGGCAAGGGTGCAACATATAAGTCCTGCACCAACGACCTCACCCCTCCATCTACCTCCACCTTCTGTCATACCTCCAGTACACCTCTGACCCCAACCTCTGATCCTTTGTGCTTGCGCACCTCCAGACTTTGTTGGACTCATCTGGAAGAACTGGACTTAACAATATATTCAAACTAAACTTGTCATGTTCCCAGTTATGACTAGCTGCACTCGTGCTACCCATACTCGTGCTACTTGCACAACCCACAATAGTCTGCTCCAGACTGCCTTTGGCAGTCACCAAACAATTCCCAGCAAGTTTATCAGGCTCTGTTAAGTCTGGTTCTTCCGGACAAGTCCAATGAAGTCCAGAGGTGTGCAAGCACAAAGGATCAGAGGTTGGGGTTGGAGGTGTACTGGAGGTATGACAGAATGTCAGAGGTAGACAGAGGGGTGAGGTTGTTGGCACAGGACTTACATATATGTTGCGCCCTTACCAGTTCCCTAAGGACCTCTGACAGTATCCAACCTTAGTTCTGATGCTTCCAGATCCAAATATCTGGAACCACCATTCTGGAACCACTTCCAGAATTTTCCCATGCACTTCCAGACTCAGAACCACTGGAAGGTCCAGAACCACCAGAACCACTTCCAGAACATTCCTGCACTTTTCCAGAAGCATTGGAAGCATTGGAAGTGTTGGAAATTCAAAATGTTCTTTCAGGTTCACTACTACAATATTGCAGGTAACATAATACAAGTATACCTCTGCCCATAGTATATATACATATCTTCACCCTGCTTACAAGTACCTCAGTTGTTTCCACCATCTTAGGCAGCAGCTGAGGTGAGTACTTTTTTACTTAGTTTTCATTCCTAGCTAATGTACTGTAGCACTGGACAATTCCTGCCCTTCTCTTAGGTGAATAATAGTCATTTCCACCATCTTAGGCAGCGGCTAAGCACTGGGCAATTCCTGCCCTTCTCTTAGATTTTGTCAGGTTATGAGCCCTGTTGGTGCAAGCTAAATGGTAGCACTCAGGAACAACTCAAAATTCCATCTCGCACTTCCCTCAGTGCACTCTAGTTCTTTTCAGAACTCACTCCCAGTTCATCTTGAACTCACTCATTTGCATCTGCACCATGTCTCCCTCAGACACTGTTCGTGCAGAAGAAATCCTCACGGGACCAAACAGTTATGAAATCTGGAAGGTTCGAATCTTGGCAAAGCTTTGCACTGAAAAAGCTTTTGGTGTAGTTGCCGGAACTGACATAAAGCCAGTTGTGTCAACCCTTACCACTGCCTCCGATATCCGAGCATGGGAGGAACACAATGAGAAGGCTCACGGCATCATTCAGCTATGCATCTCAGATGCCCTGCTGATGAAAACTCGCAACCAAACCAGCTCAAAAGAACTCTTTGATGTGCTCATAAAGCCCTATGAGACTCCAAACATCTCCTCCACCTTCTATCTCTTCCAACAACTCTTTAGCAGCACATGGGATGGGACCTCTGCTGTCTCTGAACATATCTCCACACTCTGGACCATTGAATCCTGCCTTGCCGGGATGAAATTCTCCATGGACGACAAAGTCCTCTCTTTCATTCTCCTCAACTCCCTTCCAAAAACTTTGGAATGGGAAATGTTCAAATCCTCTGTGGTGAACACTGTGGAAGAGAGTAAACTCACCTTCGATGCCATAGAGACCTGCATCACTTCTGAAGACTCCTGGCTATATACTTCCAGTCATTCCAAGTCCACTATGAAAGCCTTCCAGACTGGAAGCACCAAACCTTCATCTCATCCCTCAAATGCTTCCACCTGGTGTGAGCACCACCTCTCTATGACTCACAATAGCTGTGACTGCAACACATATAAGAAGTGGGTCACTGAGCTGAGAAAGGATGGATTTAGAAAGTCAGAAAAGGACAAGGATAAAGCAAATACAGCAGAGGAAACTCTGGATCCTCTGGAAACCACACTTATAGCTAATGAGCATGTATCCCACTCTGCAATGCAATGCATTCATGCTTATCTGTCATCTGAACCTGAGGACAGTGGGAGAAACACACTGATCATCAACTGTGGAGCATCCTCACACATTGTTCCCCATCACTCTTGGTTCCAAACATACCAACCACTACATCCTCCTCATCTGGTAACCATGGGAGATAACTCAAATGCTGTAGCTATAGGAATAAGAATGGTACCACTGATCTCAAAAACATCTGGAACCAACTATGAGATAATCCTATCCAATGTCCTCCTAATTCCGGAGTTCCAAATCTTCCTCAT
>JBBPOF010000627.1:0-19556 GCA_038091315.1 Porphyrellus cyaneotinctus | reverse complement strand
TAGATTTGGGTAAAATCCTTTGCAACAAAGTGAGCCTTCTTTCGGCCATCACTTTTGACAGCATAGACCCATCTCCCTTTTATAGGCTTCCATCCCAATGGTAGGTCAACCAGATCCCATACTTTCCTTTGATGTAGGGATTTAAATTCCTCCTCCATAGCAGCACAACATTCTGATTGTTCTGGACTAGATAGTTTCAGAACATCTGGAAACTGTTTTGGAATGAAGACAGCTTCAGCTGCATTAGCAAATATCTGATTAAAGAATTGTGCACTATACAACTCTCCTAGATCATCTTCCTCATTTGAAGGTTGAGGAGCAGGTTGTGGATCTGGAGGTGGTTCAGGTATAGCTCTTCCTTCTCTGATGTCTCTCTCAATCTCTATAGGTGCACACTCTCTATAGACATTGTCTTGGAGGAATTGAGTTCTCCTTTGTCTCTCAGAGCAACAAGGTTGTATCTGAGGTACTCCACCTGGTCCAGGACGTAATGGTGGCATAGCAGGAATAGGTCCTGTAGGAGGTCGATGTGCATGTCTATCTCTTCTAGGAGCAGAAGGTTCTGGCATGGGTGATGAGTGAGGAGGGATAGATGGAGGAAGAGGAGTATGGTGAGGAGGTGATGGTGGTGGCTATTGATTATCATCATCAGGAGGATCTGGTGGATTGGGTATTTGACCATCCATAGATTCAGCATAAGGAAATAAGCGGGTAACTGGAATGTCTTCCGGAGGTTTAGGTGGTTGGATATCCAGGTCTTCTGAGATGGAGATGCTATTGTCTGGGATTGCTAGAGGAGCTGGTTTGTCATCAATCTTTCTAGGACAATGTGGAAAGACTGTCTCATCAAAAGTGGCAGTTGAGGAAATGACAATATGTCATCTTTGTGGTGCCCAGAATTTATAGGCTTTAGAGCCTTTCTCATATCCAACAAAGATCATCTCCTCAGATTTGGCAGACATTTTGTTAGTATGGTCCTCTTTTGAAATAAAGACATAAGCACAACATCCAAATACTTTGAAATAGGAGACATTAGGAATCTCTCCATTCTATTTGGTAATGGGAGTAGCCCAATTATGACACTGCATTAGTTGATGATTATATATATGTAATGCAGTTTCTACTGCATCTTGCCAGAATGAATGTGGCAGACATGCTTCCTGAAGCATGGATCTAGCTTTGTCAACAATAGTGTGATTAAAACGTTCAGCTCGGCCATTCTGTTGGAGAGTTCAAGGCACAGAAGTTTGATGCTCAATATTTTGAGATGAGAGGAACGAATGAAAATGTTCATTTATGTATTCCCCACCTCGGTCCGAACGGATCGATTGTAGCTGATAGCCAGTCTGTCATTCAGCCCAAGCCACAAGGTCTTGTAGAGCCTTAGGGGCATCAGACTTTTGACATAAGAAATGCACAGCAGAAAAGGCGGAATGGTCATTAATAAATGTGACCATATAGCAGTTATGGTTCCTGGATTGAGTCTGAAATTCACAAAGATCAGTATGAATAAGCCCTAAAACATGTTCAGAATGTTTTGTAGACAGTAGAAAGGCCCATTCATGTGCTTTGCCTAGTTGGCATCCTCGACATGGAGATTTAGGATTAAGTCCAGTCGAAAAGGAGGGTATGCCTTTAAGGTGTTTATGGGCATGACATAGTGCATTATTGGATGTATGTCCATAGCGTTGGTGCCATAATTCAATGGACAAGTCGTCCTGCAAGGTTTTAGCATGTCCAACTGGAGTAATCAGGACGGATTGAAACCAGTGGAGCTTAGAGGAGGGTAATAAAGCAGAGGCTTGTATTGCCATCCTCCCTTGCTTGTTCCAGATCTTGGTCTGAGAGGTGATTTCACATTTGAAACCCCTATGTGTCAGTGCAAGGACCAATAGTAGTTGATGCTCTGCATCTGGAGCATACCAGATATCTGTTAAGATGACTGGTACAGATCTATTTACCTGTGTAAAGATCACAGTACCAGGACCATGCATTTGCATAATTGAGGCATTAGCAGTTATGCAAGGTCATTGTCCTTTTCCTAGATCAGAGAAATCCTCAAGATATGGTGTGATATGATGTGAGCATCCTGAATCAAGAAGCCAGTGGTCTTGGTAGAACATTGAAAGTTCTCCATCTTTCGCACGAAGGGCATTTGCCTGAAAGTAAAAATCAAGGTTAACATCATATTCATCACAGTCACCTACATGATCCATGTATTCATAAGATCCGTCATACTGTTCCCATTGTAAGTCCCTCAGACCGACTCCATGTTTCCATGATCCATCCAGATATCTCCTCATATCTCCATAATAAGATGAGGGTCCTCCATGATTAGTGGGTTGTCTGTCTCTGATAGTTAGTGAGGGAGTTCCCTTCTTAGAGATGAGGGGGAAGGGCACTGGACCGAAAGGGAGGCTGATTGATCATTGCAATCAGTACCTCTTCATCTAATATAACCTCTTCTTCCATCTCAATTGGGTCCATAGGGACATCAGTAGGATGCTCACAGAATGTTTCACTGGTTTTCTTGACAGGTTCAGCTGTTGGTTCTGATAAAAGGTGAGTCTCATCAACCATCTCAATAATGTTAGTAAGTCCACTATACATGTAATTAAACTATTGTAAGCACTTCACTGATGTCGGCCACCAGGTTCCAATATTTCTATGCGTGATGTCGGTGGTTCTGCTTCCTTGCTGAGATCTGAGGTTGATGATTTGGACTTCAAGACTGAGTATCACCCCTGTAGTGGCTGTGTGCTGCTATTCCAGTCCACTGATGACTTCAGCTGCTCAACCACAGGACCTGCAGTGCAACTGGATGAGAAACTGTGGTGGCCATTCCAGACTGAGGCAGACATGGAGTTTGCTGATATCACTGTCCAAGCAGGTCTAAGTGCATCCCAAGTGAATGCACTGCTTGCTCTTATCTCGCGGGTGGCAAACAAAAGTGTGGAAGTCACATTCAAGAATGAGAACGAGCTTCATCAAGCATGCAATTGAGTAGCGCAGGAACTAACACCAGTAAGTCACTGATTGTGAGCATTGGATTCATACATTCACTCTTATTGAAGTGCACTGTCTGTGTATAGTTCATGAAGTTGGAGGTCAAGGCCGAGTACAAGAAGGAAATGAAAACCTTCAATGTTCATTTGCGCTTGCTTTGGGACTGGGTGCTTGACTTGCTCAGCAACCTGCTTATCGCTCCACACTTCATATGGGATGCACAGCACTTATATAGGCATGATGGTGAGGAGTACAAGCACTTCTACACTGAACCATGGACAGGTGATCATTGGTGGGACATTCAAGTATGTTATCAATGGGATCTGTATCACCACTTCTGTATTAATATCCTCTCATGAATCTCACTGTTGTAATCGCTCATTGGATTGGATGTCTCTTCATTATTGAAACTATTACCAGTCTCATCTCCCTGATGTCCCAAATGCTGCCCCCCTCATGTTTATACTCTATGCAGACAAAATCCATCTCTCATCCCATGAGATGGTCAAGGCTTATCTGGTTGTGGTGCGATGTGCAAACCTGCCAATAGAGATATGGAATGGTGAATGTTATGGTGGTGGGTGCATCATTGGTTGGTTACCAATTGTAAGTATGAATATTCTCATTTGGCTCAACAACCCATATTGTGGACATGGCACCTCTGGCCCTGACTAATGCACTACAACAACAGGTACCAGAACCTGCCAAAGAAGAACACAAGACAGGCTGGACAAATTTCAAATGTGTCATCTGGCATGAGTCATTCCTCAAACTACTCAAGGCTCTCATCCAGGTGTCAAGGACTGGTTACCAACACAAATGCTATGACGAGGTTATGTGCTGGTTATTCCCTCTAATTCTGATCCTCTCTGCTGACTATGAAGAACTGTAAGTGCAATTGCTTATTGGTAGATTTGGATACTAACTTAGCCCTCAACGACTGCCAGATGCATGATGACATTAATACATGGTACCAGAGGCAAGTGCCTGTGTCCTGTGTGCCTTGTTCCTCTTAAGGAGCTGCATAAGCTTTCTAAAATGTTCCCCATGCAAACAATTCACCAGGTAGTTGAGGGCTATGAAGCATACCTGAGGAAGAAATCCCATGGGGAAGAGATTCTCAAGGCATTAGGCTTGCAGCCTGTCAAGGTTGGTTTCTTTAATTTCAGTCAATTTCCCTTTGTTTTTTTACCAGTATCATGATTATAGAATGTGTTTTGGAAGGTATTGTACTCAGAACCAGAGGAAGCAGCCAGTTTTGACCACCTACACTACTTACATGGTGGACTTTGGGTAAGGATATGCTCGAAGAACTCAAGATAATTTTGAGAGCACTTGGATGAGAGTTCTCCGCTGCAGTAGAGAAACAGTAAGTGATCAATCATGATCATTTGATGGACAATTTTCATTGACACAATGTTAGTGTAGCCAATTTCCTGTGATGGCACGATTTGGCCCACTTTGATATGGTAATGAACATCACCTTCTCTGATGGCAACAAAATGAGAGATCTTGTGAAGGTAATAGTTTTTGCAGTCCCCTACTATGCTTGTAGTGGTGTGTGCTAATATACTTCTAAAACAGCAACTATTTTACTCTACCCTCGACATCCTTACTCGAGCTACAAGTCGAGAGGGCCACCACCTGTTGTGCATGCTCAGCAGCCGTCTGTAGCTCAACAGCCTGATTGGACTAGATGTCCACACAGATGAGACTCTGTTGATGATTGAGAGTGGACTCAAAACTTTTGGTGATCATCTTGAGGTATGTAATTCAATGTTTCTGTGATTTTGGACATCAATGGCAACTAATATAAATTTGTGTAGAGATACATTGGTGCTGTTCAGCGCAGCAGCATCAAGGGCCTCAAGGGTGACTGGAATTTCCCCAAGGTTCACCTATGGAAGCATGTTGTACAAGACATTCACAAGAAGGGAGTGGTCTATAACTACAGTACTCACCCAAATGAAAAAATGCACCATGCACTCAAGGATGCATATGCTGATCAGTCAAATGGCAAAGACATTGAGAAACAGATACATTGTCAATGTAGTAATTTATTTCAACTGTTATGAGAGTCAATAGCATTGATGTGCACTTTGCAGATCCTTCGCATTGATCACCATCACCTTGCCATCAAGCTACTTAGAGGTCACATTGAAGCTGAGAATGAACACTGGGATGCAAGCTTGGATAAAGACAGTGCAGTGGTTGATATTTTGGTCACCATCTCTGATGATGCAGCACCAGTGCAGCAAGTATCTGCTCCAACACACATCCATATGGGTGCTCCATGTTCATTGCCATCTATAATTTCAGAGATCGAGGACAGCCATTGCAACAACCTTGCATTTACAAATTTCTGGAAAAAGTTTACTGAGTTCATCAATGCTTGCCTTTCTAGTTATGGGATATGGCTCAACAAATGGACAAAAGTCAAGCCAACATTCAAGGTATGTTAGTATAGCTCTGGTCATTCTGGTTTAATATGGCAAGAAGTGTATTATCATAGACTGACTTCCACTGCTTGGATTAGATACATCAACATCCATATCTCAAGGTTAACTACACCTCTGAAGTTGATTTGAAGTGGATGACAGACTATTTAAGATGCAACCCATCATTCCATTCCATAAACTATTCCACGATATGATTGCACACTCGTTCAACTCACTGAAACATGAACCGCATTTGTCCGCCTCATATTTGTCTTTAAGTGTATGATCATGGGATCTGTTTTTAACCTTGAATTTGTACAGCCCTACACTGCAGGAATTGGCACTGAATGCAGACTTGACCGTGACTTTTGACTCACTCACGTTAGGGCAGTTCTTTGCTCACAGGCAATATTTATACCAGTGCAGTCAATAATCTGTGGTGCACTTCTGTATCCTGATCCCACCAACCATGATGAGTTCTTCATTGTTGATCACATCAATGGAGACATATTTCTCCATACTCAGAGGCATATTTGCCATGGTATCTGAAGATAGGGCATCCAGTAGGACTAGCATATATGTATCGTTGGATGTTATAGTACATTCAATACCATTTACGGTGTCTGATCTCTTGCCTTGTTTCCAGTCACTGTATTATTGCCATTACATGACTGCTGATTCACTTGTGCCTTGATGTTCTACCAACTCATCACAGTTTCAATTTTAGTTGACTGTTACAGTTGATCCACTTAGGCTCAAACCAGTCAATGGCTGCCGTCCATGGTGCTATATCCACCAGTCATCTGTCACCATACAGGTCCACTCATAACGTATCCTATCCTCATATCACATACCCTCCATCGGTGAGCCTCTACCTCCATGTTTGGCCTTGGGTTGTTGTTGTTTCTCAGTGTTCCTCTACTACCAATCCACTGTCAACCCAGCCCACATCAAGTAGGCAAGATCCCTTTTACAGCCACCAGCAAACTTCAAAGTTATGTGCTTGCTTTATAATTCACCTGTTTGCCTGCCCTGAGTATCCCCCTTCATCATTGAATTTGAATGTCAAGCTCCCTGTTTTCATAGTGTTGCCTTGCACAAGATGAAACTCCATTCATCCATCATGTTTGCTGCACTCATGCTCTTGCAGTGACTCAAGGTGCGTTTCCCGAATGCTTGGGGATCCTCAGGTCACCACTTATTTGTCTCTGTGTTCATGCTTGCATTCAAGGTGATCTGCAATGACACCTACTCCAACAAGTCCTGGTCCATCATCACCCAAGGCATGTTCCAACTGTGAGAGATCAATTGAATGGAGAGGGAGATGTGCCAGTACCTCAAGTGGGAGCTCAACGTCAATCCTATCACGTTATGGGAGTTTGAGGAGAAGATACGAAAGGATTTCATTGGTCTCAGTCCCTACCAACATATATCCTGCCATCAATGAAGAAGACGATGCCACCATTGACCACCAACCCTTTTGCAGCACCGTCAAGTACAAGTCCATTGCTGTTGTATGGGCAATGCCAGCCATCCCCACTCAAACCCATCTTTCCACCTCCACATCCCTCCACTGCATATATGACTCCCCCTGCTACCCCCAACACCCTATCTTCAGCATCCCCTACTTTGTCAGCCTCTCTGCCTATCCCACTAGGTATCAAGGACCTCACCACCAAGATCATCTCAGCCTCCTCGTCACCCAGATTGGCCAAAGCTGAGGCTATTTCAGTCATATATTCAAAAACAAAGATGTTTGCCTTCACTTTGCCCTCAGTGTGGTAATTTTAGCTCACACTATTCACTTAGAACAGTCATCTTGAGGACACTACTTATTGTATACTCACCACTCACACTAGTATGCACAGTCAGCCCTCAACTATTTAAGGACCTATCTATGCCCTACCCTGATCGTGTCAATGCTTTGGGGCAACACAGAGTGCCATTGGCAAAGAACTTGTTTGTTTCGTCTTGCTTTGCCAGTGGGCATTCCCACATATTCATGTTGTGCCAAACAGTGCCAATAGTCACATACCAACCTAATTGATGTGGTTTACACCCTGTGTCAACAACCATCCCCTGGACCTGCGACTCTGGTGCCTGGACTCCTCCCAGCTCAACCCTAATATTGTGCCCAGTCTAAGGTCCTTGCTCTCATGATTCACCCCATAATCAATGGCCTCTGACATCCCTGCCAGGTCCTCAACTCAACATTATCACTGCACGTCAGTTCCTGACTGTTCAGACAGCAGGCAATTTGGATCAGGTTACCATCGCTGCATTATAATTCCGGTCCAGATTGGTCTGTCTGATTACATTCCATAATCTTCCCACTTAATCCAACATTTGGATTATCTAGATCAGCACCTGGTCCATTGACACTTCAAATTATACAACACATGTTTAATTGTGTAAACCACTCCACCATCCATCAGGTGTGATGCAATTACTATAATATTTGCTGACCTTGTGTTCGTCACTTTTTTTTTTTTGCCTTTCAGCCTTCCAAATGTGGAATGAAGACTACTTGTAAGTCACCGCTTCTCACTCTCCTTAAAACCTTGACCTTGACCAACACAATGTCCCCCAGCCTTGTTGAGGACTCGCCATACTTCCCCTCATATATCTTCTTCCATTTTCCATCACAGCACTTAGACCATGCCAGAAGATTTCACTGACACTCTGCATGGCCTATCAGAAGACAGCAGTGAGGAAGGCTCCTATGCTAATCATGGTGGCCGTATGGGTGGCCATTATGCAGATGATGTCAGACAAGTAACACCAGGTCCAGGAGACTCTGATGATGAGTCAGACTCAGAGCAGCAGCTAGCCCGGCATGCAATGGTCAACCCTACTCCAGATTCTAATGTGCAAGAGCTCAGGAAGGTACGCTGGTGATTCTAAACCTTAGTTGGCATGTCACTAAAATTGCATGCTGTACCAGGCTCTTGGAATTGCTCAACTCACATTCTCAGATACTTGCACCAAGCTCCACAACTTGACAAAGCATTATAACACACTGTTCAATGAGATGGAGGTAATGTGTTCAATAAAGAAAGGGGGCTGCAAGATGAAAGCTCCTGGATCAACTTCCATCAAACAAAGTATATCTGATGCAGCAAAGAAGTACTGTCTCCTCTACCATCTCTGGGTTCCTGCTTTGCTCTTCCCCATCAAGTCGCAGCTCGACATTGACCCACATGATCCATCTTGTTGGGGGATGCCTGAGCAGTGGACTTTAGCTGAGCAGGCAGAGCTCTACCATGTGCTGCCTTCTGAGCTCCACAAGTCACCAAGGACATTCCCTGAGTTCCACTGAGTTGTAAGTGACATTGTGGTCTTGTACTTCATCAACTGTATGTGATTGTTGTGCTACTTTGCAAAGGCCATGACTGAGGAGCATGTGAACATTATCAAAAACATCAAAGACATTTCAGTGGATCTCTTCACTGATCTGAACCTCAAGTCAACACTGTTCTCAGGCAACAAATCTCTTAAAGAAAATGATCCAAAGCTGTTGGGATTGCTCAAGAGGTCTGGTGATTCGAAGTATACCCCATTATCTCCCATTCTCTTCACAGATCCATATAACATTTGAGGCAATGACCTGTTCAAAAGCCCTGTTCTTGTTAAGGTGCATTTAGGACCCTTGATCTGTGATACTATATTACTTGTATCCCTATGCATGAATTCCAGTCTTCTTTCCTCTCTCAATTGAGTTGAGATTGACACTCCCTTCTTTTGCAAATTGCTTGTGTCTTGATGTGCAGGAAGTCAATCCTTTCACATAAGAAATGTGGAGGACCAAAGGGCTGGAGGAAGCGCATGGAAGCATAGAGTGTCACAGAGGGTTTGATTGCTGGCACAGCTACAATCGTGAGTCTGTTTTCTCTTCAATCTAATCTTCATTACAATTTCCTCAAGGTTAGGTACTTGTTGTTGCATGACTGGGAGTTTTCTGTTAAAGGCAAGGCAATGTGCATCCACTATCAGCAAGACTTCAAGCTCTACCTCAAGCTGCTTCTGCAACCCAACAAAAGGAGGTGGATGCTGGAAGTAATTGATTTCTTCAATACTGGGGTATTTGGTACAAACTCTACTGCCAAGCAATTGGCAAGCAACTTGGCCAGTGCTCCTCCTGATGTCCATCGCTCATGGGAAGATGAACTACTATTGGAGACTGTGGATGATTTTGTCGAGGAACCTCCAGCTTTCCCATCATATCCCCCTTCTCTGTTCTCCCCTGCTTCTATTGGACCAATAATTTCTTCTAATTCAGCAGCCATGATGGCAGATTTAAACACTGCCGCTACTACTGCAGAAGCTCATGAACTGCTCATCCTGCATCCCCCTTCATTGGCTTCAAGATCTCATTCTGGGCCCCCCAGCATTCACCTACCATCTGTTACAGGCGATCACATCAGGCCCCATCTCCCATCCATATCTCAACCTGGTGTTGTGCCTCATCTCCCCCCTACCAGCTATGTGGCAACTGAGGGTTCTTTCAATGGTATCCACAACTCAGTGGCTATGTCCAATGCCAACAATGCAGATCTGCGACTTCAGGTTGCTCAAATGACCATTGATTCTGAAGCAGACCCCACCACCACTTCAAAGTCATTGACGAGCCACCAAGCATCAAGGGCTAGCACCACTGCTAGTGGAACCAAGTCGAAGTTAAAGGTTGGAGCTGCTGTTGCTGCCTACCCAACAGGCACACCTGTTACACATGGGTTGGAAAATGCCAGATTTCTTATGCCTGCAGCACCTGTAATACCTGTAGCTCAGTTGCCACCTGTTGCCAGACAAAATACTCATAGCAAGAAATGACAACAGCAGCCCAGTTAGGATTATCATTAGCCCTACTCTCCTTAGCCTTACTCTACATTCATGTCTACTCTTCTAATAGTTATGATCTCTTATGACCAATTTTGATTCATTGCAATGTGATGATTATCTTGTTACCACGGTGTTTATAATGTCAACAGCTCACAGAAAGAGCAGAGTGCAAATTATCTCCTTCTCAACTACCTCTCATTGACAGGCCAATGCAACCAACATCGATGACATACTAATTGTTGCCCCCCATTTGCAACTCTCCTCCCAGAGTGCCTGTCCTGATCATCCTAGTTATGGGACCATTCAAGTTGTCAACATTAGCTACAGTTGCAATGGTACTGCACGTCTAAGGTATGTCAGCTTTGTTACGACTGCCTCGGGTAGAGACAGAAGTAGACTTTCGAGGTGTAGTGCAAAGTGTCGATGGTTTGCACAAGGCAAGCTTCAAGATTTGGAGGAAAAGTCCAACTTCCGTGGACTTAGGTCAAAGGTTCAAGGGACATCCACTCAGAGGGGAGCAACGGAGGAGTGGGTAAGCACTACTATTCAAGGTAGGAGAAAGTAGGTCAAGCTTAGGAAAATACATGAGGCGGGGGTGGTGACTATATACTGGAATGAGAGAGTTAAGGGCAGGCATAGAAGTATGATGACCAAGCGTAAAAGAATATGATGGAATACAATGGAAGGAGGCGATTATGAAGCAAGTGGAGTATGAGGTAATGGGGATGAGTCATTGCGACAGAAAAGAGATAAGTCCATAAAAGGCTTAGCTAAATCGAGGAAAGAGGAAAAGAAAAGGGCATATTGTAACATTACCCCCTGTTTATGGTGAGTGTCCCACCACTCATCCTTAAAAGTAGAACTCCTGTCTGACGGATTCACTAGTCAGGTTAGACATGGCCTCATTGTCATAGTCATTGTAAGAGTTGGATTCAGTGAGGCTGAAGCCAGGTGAGGGAGAGCGAGTCGTGAGGGAGGATTTGGTAGACAGGGACGACTTTGTGGGTAAGGGAGCGGGGGAATACCCCGGAGAGGACATAGGGCCAGGAAAGGTGGACCATCCAGGTTCAGCGACCACGGAGGAAAGGTCATCCTCGACTGGAGGAGCAGGGTTGGTAGCCAAAGTAGATCCTAAAGACGACCGAGAAGAGACTGAGGAGAAAGCAGAAGTAGATGGGGGTTGGGTGTGAGTGTGAGGGCAGCTAGGGCATTGATTCTGATAGTGGCCTGGGGCCCATCAGTGGCATCTGGAGCATTCATAGAGATGACAGTCTCTTTTCATGTGACTCAGACAGTGGCAGAGGTGACAAGTGTCACCATAGTGAGGGTGAGACATGGGAAGGATGAGATCGTCTTGTGCTCGCATAATTTCTGTGATAGTGCGGGTGCAGAGAAGAGGAGATGGACAGGGAGTCTGTTGTCTGGCTTGGAGAAGACAGATGGATCTGGAAGAGGAGGAGCTGTGGGTTGAGGCATGAGAGGATGGTCTAGGGATAGGGGGAGGTACAGGGAGCGGAGTGGGGACACAAGAGGGGACAGTGGTATGGTTACAATCGGTGCAAAGAGTGGAGTCAATGTCAATGGATA
This sequence comes from Porphyrellus cyaneotinctus, assembly GCA_038091315.1. Taxonomy (NCBI): domain Eukaryota; kingdom Fungi; phylum Basidiomycota; class Agaricomycetes; order Boletales; family Boletaceae; genus Porphyrellus; species Porphyrellus cyaneotinctus. The sequence goes on along the minus strand of JBBPOF010000627.1, from coordinate 7,686 downwards.
AATTGAGCATGCCCAACTGTATGAGGGCAGAGAGGAGGAGGGAGACAAGCTTATTGACGTTGATACATGCGAGATGATTGGTGGCAGAGAGGTGAGCATCAGTGGGGTGGTTGTTAGGTGTATGGGAGTACTGGACAAACTGGCGAAGGGAGACGGCGCAGTTGAACACCCGATGGAGGAAGTCTAATGGGAAATGGAGGTCCAGGTGTTGTTCAGTGACGAGGGACAGGCGGGAGTCAGTGAGGAGTAGTTTCATGATTTTCAGATTGTCTGGTATATGTTCAAGGGTATGGTGGGCAGCGGGAGGGAGAGCGATGGAGGGAATGCATGGTTGAATGGCCATGATAACAGTGGAGAGATAGCAAGGGAGAACATTTTTCTAGGTGTGGGTGTTGTGAGGGAAAGTTCTGGGATGTTCCCGTTTATAAGCGTTCAGGAGTGTCTTGGCATGGTCCAAATCAGGCTCAGGAATCCATGAGTCTTCTTCAACTGTGTACCCTTTCCATCGGATCAAGAAGGAGCGGCATTTTAATGTTCCACAGTGGTGTAAGATCTTTTCTATTTCGAATTCTTCTTCCCCATTAACGAGGTCAGGTGGTGGTTTCAGATGGTTCGGGCTGTGAATGGAGTTTTTGCAATAGGGAGATAAGAGAGAAGCGTGGAACACAGGGTGGATCTTCCATGTTTGCAGGAGTCGGAGTCTATAAGATAAGGGGGAAAGGACGTCTGTGATAGTGAAAGGGCCTTCTCTTTTTGCCATGAACTTCAGAGATGAAAGATCGCGTTTCAGATTGCAGGCTTCTAGCCAAACCTTCTCTCCTTTCTGGAAAGGTTTGAACTTGGAGTGGACATGGGAAGCCATCATTTGGCAGGTGAGTTCGTGGGTGGCCAGGGCTTCATCTCTGGCTGCAGAGAGGGTTTTGAGTCATGTTTCTACGGTGGGGATGGGGGATTCAGGGAGGATGGAAGATAGGGCACAGGGTTCATATCCAAGCATTAGGTAAAAAGGTGTCTTGCCGGTGACAGAGTGGGGGCAATGATTGTGTGCGAATTCGGCGTGGGTGATGGAGTCAGCCCAGGACGTGGTGTGTGATCCGCAGTAAATCCATAGGTATGTTTCAATCTCCTGGTTTACTTGTTTAGTTTCACCGTTGGATTGTGGGTGGTATGTGGTGGAGAGGGAGAGGTCATAGATCAGGAGTCGTCCAAGTTCTCTAGCGAAGGAGGAGGTGAATTGGGGTCCTCGGTCAGAAATGACCTTGTCATATAGTCCAAACCGTTTATAGACTTTGTGGAAGAAAAGAGAAGCGATGCCTTCGGCAGTGATGGTTTTTTTAGTGGGGCAGAGAATTACCCCCTTAGTAAGGCCGTGGTCCACCATGACTAAAAGGGAATCAAACCTGGACGATTCCAGGAGATCCGTGATCAGGTCACAGGAGATTTGTTGAAAGGGGCGAGAAGTGACGGATTTAATTGGAGAGAGAGGGGGGCATGTGGGGTGCATGTTAACTTTATTGGCTTGGCAAGTTGCGCAGCCTTCGATGTATAGGCAGACAAACTGTGGGAGACCAGGCCACCAGTACTCCACAGAGATGAGTTGGCAGGTTTTCATAAAGCTGGGATGGCCGGCAGTTTCGTGGTCATGGCAATATTGGAGGATGTCATGTCGGAGATCATCGGATGGGGGGACATAGATGCGATCCTGATATGTCAGGACACCATCACGGAGTTGCCAATTGGCAAGGCGAGAGTGGAAGGGTGGAGGGACGTCCTCATTGATGGCCTGAAGGGCGGTGATGAGGAATGGGTCATCTTTAGAGTACTGTTGGATGTGGTTGCGCATGGTGGCGTCAATGACTCAAATGAAAAGGGATGGGGGTAGTGATGTGGTTCCTTCATTATCCAAGTCAGAGGTTGGGAGATGGTCGGGTTGATGGGCAGGATAAGGCATCAGGGCTGGAGAGAAGGGATCCGGGAACATGGATCATCTTCAGGTCAAAGTCTGCTAGGTCAAGGAGCCATCGGGCTTGGCGGCGGTTGAGGTTTTGGGGTTGTCAGATGTACATGAGGTTTTTGTGATCAGTGAAGGTTTGGACTGGGAAGGGGGATCCCTGGAGATAATGCCGCCACACTTTGAGGGCGCGGAGGATGGCAAGGAGTTCTCTATTGTAGATATTGTAGTTCCTTTCTGCCGGAGAGAAGGACTGAGAGAGGTAGGAACAGGGGTGCCATTCGCCATTGGTATCAGCTTGGAGGAGGATTCCTCCAGAGGCAAACTTGGAAGCATCGGTGGCAATGGTGAAGGGAGTGTTAGGGTCAGGGAGATGGAGGATGGGTTGGCTGAGGAGGAGTTTCTTCAGGGAGTCAAATGCGTTTTGACAGGAAGTAGACCAGTTCCATTGTTGGTTTAGTTTCGTAAGGTCTATGAGGGGGCGGGCAATGGTGGAGTAGTTCGCAATGAACCTTCAGTAGAAATTAGCAAATCTGAGGAAGGATCAGACTTGTTTTACAGAGGTGGGGACAGGCCAGGCAGCAATGCCATCTAATTTGATGGGGTCCATTGTGAGGGTTCCTGGTTTGACAATCATTCCAAGGTATTCGACTTCCATGGAGGCGAACTTGCACTTTTCTAGACGTAAGTGGAGATCAAGTTCTTTCATGCATTATAGGATGCGTTTAGTGCATTCGGTGTGAGTGGCTTCATCAGGGGATGCAATGAGGAGGTCATCCATATAAATCACGAGTCATCCTTCTGTGATCATATCGCGGAAGGAGTCGTTCATGAACTGTTGGAAGGTGGTGGGGGAATTGGTCATTCCAAAAAACATGACCATCAGTTCGAAGAGTCCTTTGTGAGTAAGGAACGTGCCTTTCCATTGGTGACCGTCTTTGATGCGGACATTGTTATAGCCCCAGCAAATGTTGAACTTGGTGAAGACCTTAGTGTCTTTGAGCTTGTCAATGAGGTCGCCAATAAGGGGAAGTGGATATGCATTGCAGATGGTTTCTTGGTTTAGTTGTTGGTAGTCCTGGCAAGGGCGGAGTTTTCCATCTTTCTTCTTCACAAAGAAGAAGGGGACAGCTTGTGGAGATTTGGAGGGGCGGATCTTTCCGCTGGCAAGGTTTTCTTCTAGAAATTTCTCAGTTGCTTCCCTTTCATTTCAGGAAAGGGGGTAAAGTTTCCCTATCTTTGGCTTGTATGACTCTTTAAGGTTTATCTTGTGGTCATAGGGTCTTGAGGGAGGTAATTGCCCAGGGCCTGGTTCTTCGAATACGGACATGAACTGAGTGTATTCGGATGGAAGAGTGGCTTTGGGTTTTGTGGCTTCTGCAGCCATGGCGAGTTCCATGGTGTGGGTGAGTTTTGCTATCATGGAGGTGGGGATGATGCAACCATCGCATTTTACAAATTGGTTGACAGATTTGGATCCAACATGAATGACACGGTGAAGGGTGTAGTTCTGAGTGGCCCGATGGTTAAACCGTTCTTTGGTTTCAGCATCAAGGTATTCATAGAGATGGGAATCCTTTTCAGGAGTGACATGGATATGTTTCAGGGGAGGGGATGGTTTGACGAACTTCTTTTTGTGTTGTTCATAGTCAGATGCATACATAGTGTACAGGGTCTGGGATTCATCAATGGATTCAGAGAGGGAGAGAGTTCGTCGAGACCAATCAATGACTGGGTTGGCTTTGCAAAGCCATGGAAGGCCGAGAATAATGTTTTCTTTGCTGCAGTTCATGATGTAGAAAGTGACCTTCTGAGTGATGCCTTCTATGTCTAAGAAGAGGTCGGTGGTGAAGAGGATTCAACCAGCTTTGTTATCAGTTTGATCGACATTTCTGATGATGATGGGTTCAGGTAGACAGGTGGTAGGTAGCTTGTTCTTTCGAACAAACGCCCAGTCGATACAGGAGATTTTGGCGCCACTATCAATTAGAGTGTGGGTATTGATGGCTTTCAAGGTATGCATGGGGACAATGAGCTGTACAGGAATTCTGATTGCTTTGGAGCCAGACTTTACTAGTACAGGCACGCACATATATGAGGAGGGGGAAGACTGTGTCAGGGGGTCTTCCTGTTTCAAAAATCCGAGGAAGTGAAGGTGACTCGATGGACAGTGACTTCTTCATCGTCATCATTGATCTCAATGAGTTTGGGGACATCTTCTTCCTTCTTTTCTACCTTCTGAACCTTCTTCTTGATCGAGGAGGTGGTAGAGGGACTAGGGCATGCAGAGGACATGTGTCCTTTCTGGCGACAACAGAAGCAGCAGCCTTTGTCACGGCAGCGGTTGCATTCTTCGGGGGTGAGCTTAGAGATTTGAATGGCGTCTATGTCCATGGTGTTGGGGTCTTTGGCAGACGAGGAGTTGTTCTGGATGAAGGGACTGAAAGTTCATCCAAAGCCTTTGTTGCAACTGGCAATTTCATCAGCATGGTCGGACTGCGTTTGGTACTTCTCTGCTTTGGTGTACCATTCAGTGATTTTCGTGGGGGTGGAGTCGGCGGTCATGATCCTTCTCATGATCCAAGAGGGGAGCCCAGTGGCGTAGTAGCTGATCAGGACTTCTTTGGTGGTGATGTCAGTGATGGCGACTTTGTTCCTGAATTGTGCATTGTATTCAGTGAGGGAAGGTTCCCAGGTTTCCTTATTACCCTTGGTCTTTTTGACTATGCAGGTGGTGGAAAGCCAATAGATGGCTTTGCCGATGACGTTGTGATGTTCGAAGGCAAGTTTGAACTGAACTTCGAAGTTAGTCCATGTCCCAAGCGAGGGAGGTGTGGCAGTGAGGCATTGGGTTCAGAATGTGGCGGCCCAGGTTTGGGCAGCTCCTTTGGTCATGTATGAGAGGGCGAAACCAACCTTCTTTGCGTCGGTGTTGTATATGGTGTTGTTGACAAGGAGGTAGATGGCCACCATGTTGAGCCATGGGATGGCCTTCTCATAGTTGCCATTGAAGGCTTCGGGTGCACCCAGGCACAGTTCAGTGATTTTGGTTGAGGTGGACATGGGTACAGGTGGAGTAGGGATGCATGGAGGGGTTGGTGGACACGATGGTGGACTAGGGGAACATGGGATGGTAGCATTATAATATAGTTGTTCTGCGAGTTCGAGTGTGGGGTCTTCCTCATTAGCAGAAGGAAGGTGGTCATCAGAGTCGTATAATTCAGAGGTTTTGGTGTGATTGGAAGTGGTCAATGGAGTAGATGATAGATGTCTTCGATAGCCTGTAAACGAGGGGCCAAGGGGTCATTGTCTTGGATCAATGGTTGGGGTGTAAGGGGGTACTCATGAAGAGGCACCATGTCTTACGTTCGAGGGGTTCGATGGGTGGGTGGCCTATTTGACAATAGGGCTGTTTGAGGGGAAAGCTTGACCTTTTGTTATGACTGCCTTGGGTAGAGACAGAAGTAGACTTTCGAGGTGTAGCACAAAGTGTTGATGATTTGTGCAAGGCAAGCTTCAAGGTTTGAAGGATAAGTCCAACTTCCATGGACTTAGGTCAAAGGTTCAAGGGACATCCACTCAGAGGGGAGCAACGGAGGAGTGGGTAAGCACTACTATTCAAGGTAGGAGAAAGTAGGTCAAGCTTAGGAAAATACATGAGGCAGGGGTGGTGACTATATACTGGAATGAGAGAGTTAAGGGCAGGCATAGAAGTATGATGACCAAGCGTAAAAGAATATGATGGAATACAATGGAAGGAGGCGATTATGAAGCAAGTGGAGTACGATGTAATGGGGATGAGTCATTGCGACAGAAAAGAGATAAGTCCATAAAAGGCTTAGCTAAATCGAGGAAAGAGGAAAAGAAAAGGGTATATCATAACAAGCTTAGGCTATTGTCTAGGCCTTTAATTTCTTTTCTTCATTAGGGTTCTGTCTAGTCTGACGTAGCTTCAGACATTGTTCAGTTACATGTTTTCAACATTCTAGGGCTGTGGCTGACAATGTACGAGTGTCAGTCATATTTCCTCCTGTACTGAATTCTTGTCTGAATTCGTCTGCGGCTAGGGAACTGCATAGGTATACTGTGCAAACTTATACCCTGGTACCCATCTGCAAGTCGACTTGTGGGTCCTGTGCAGTTAGCATGCTCACTCAACTCGCCCTTGCTTCGCCATCCTTGCACTCTCAGGCTGTACTGTCTCACACCATTGTCATCATCATCGCCATCACCACCATCCCTCAACATGATTTGCAGGATGGCCACATTGGCCAATGATGATGATGATGATGATGATAACGCACACAATGACAGTGCCAACATTGATGGCACCACGTGCTCATGCCTAGAGTTCTGCACGGGTGAACCTGTGGGTGCCATTACATCAACCTGCACCAAACCCATACCTGCCCAACCTGTGGGTTCTATATCCTGTGGGTGCCCCTGATGGGTCTATAGGTGCCTATCCACCATGGATCAATCCATGGGTCCCTGTCACCAAGACAGTAGCAATGCGTCAAAGTGCATGCAGTAGGCCTTTAATTTGTCCTTGACAACATGGTGGGTTCGGATGGTGGAGAGGTTGTCTAGGATCCCTGTGGAGTGGTTTCGGCAGCTCAGGTATGTCTGCTGTTGTGTTTTGTGCAATTCACTGGTGCTGACTATGTTGCCCAGTTAGTGAGTTCATTTCAACTCATTTCGAGTTGCAGCACACATCACTCATTGTGTCATCCATCCCGCACCTATCCCCATCGTATCCAACTATATCTGCATCCATCTGCTGCCTCTAATCAGCTTCGACATTGCCCAACTTAACCTGAACGCCCATCTGGCCTCCTAGCCTGGAATCTTGATGTTGTGCATTCGTTTCAATGATGCACTTGTTCTCCTCGGTCCTGTTGCTTATTCCATCGTATCCGCCACTGTCTACAATGATCCAGTGGTCCCAAACATCCTCTACACCTCTTGACCTGACCCCCTTGCCCATGTGCCCTCCTGGGCCTATACATGGGCATAGCATGTTTGTTTCAATGACACCCTTGTTCCCATGGGTGCTGAGGCATATTCCATCATATCCAGTGCCATTGACAACCTCTCAGTCATCTGGTTCACCCTTGACAGGTCTCCTTGCCTCCTGGTCACTCCCTGGGTCCCTTGGCGCTTTATTTGGATCTGGTGAGTGCTTCTCATTGATGCGTTCGTCCTGATTGTCTCTAGGACATTCCCTGATGCTGGAGTGGTCACCTGGTATGGCTGTTTCGTCGTCTGGCCCATCTGGCTCAATCTGAGGCCCAACAGGTGGATTCTCCTCCTCACCCAGTCCTGACTGTTCATGTGCTCATTCTGACATGTTCTGCAGGTTCTTCAGCACATTCCTAGGGTCCTCATTGCCCTTGGATGTTCCTGACATGTTCACATCGCCGTCCGCTTTGTTAGACTCATCTCAAGCTCCCTTGTGTGAGTCCTCCTCATCCCTTCGCTCTGACCCCTTATGCTGATGTTCTGGTGCATTTGGCAGCTTGTTCAGCACATCCTCAACATCCTTGTCACGTCCCTTTGCTCCCCATGTGTCCGCCTTGACTCCCAGCTTACCAATCTTGGCTGGATCATCTATGGATGAGTCGTGTTCTCCCCCTTGCTCAATGCATTCTGTGGGTCATTCTGATGCATTTGGCAGCCTCTTCGGCCGTCCTCTGGCATCCTCATCATGGTACAACAGTCCTGATGCATCCATT
>JBBPOF010000626.1:0-19557 GCA_038091315.1 Porphyrellus cyaneotinctus | reverse complement strand
CGAAGAATGGAAGGTTGTAAATCAAGGGGTCGCCACAAAAAAGGAGTATGGGCAGTGCCCGACTTCCGAGGAGGCAAGTAAAATTATTCTTCCGGACAGGCATGAAGTTGAAGATCGGGGGGAAGCAAGCACACGAGCTGAGACAGACCTGGATGAAATCCCGAGCATGTCATGTTTCGCAGACAAGTCTGAGAAACGAGTGTTGGAGACCTTGAAGCTGTCGTCAAACTGGAGCGTACGTAGAACATGGAATATAGTATATGGATGGCTAAAGTTGACCCACTGATCTGCGAGTAACCTTCGCGGAGATGACTAAGCGCGCGCTGCCGGGAAACCTTGTTGGAGAACGGCGAACGACCACGGCATTCGAATGGGGCTGGGTTATCGTTTGGAGTGAGCAGGAGGATGGATGGTGCGACGATGGGGGACTGCGTGTGTTGTCCGCGCACGGACCCATTGGCGGTTATGGAACGGGTGTGGCGTGAAATGTGTGTTTAGCTACCAAAAAAGCGCACGTTCACGCCTCCGACTCGCAAATCTACCTGCTCGGTGAGTCAACCTTGTCTGGGTTGCGCGCAAACTTTGATTCAAAGTGGCTGATGCGCTTCTTGTTTTATCTCCATCATCATCATGCAGCATAATAAATGTCCACAAACTCTCCTTCAAACCTGTCCTCCACATCCCCCGCCCAGCAGCAACCCGCTACAACTTGGACAGAACCACCCTGGTCGGGCTGGATTGAGACCACCGGCGATGCTCTCCTCATCCTCGAAGCCGCACGTCGCGGCCTCATTCCCAGAGTGACCCGCCGTCTCGTCGACTCGGAACGAAAAATGATCACTTCTGGCTCCGTGTTCGTCTTCGACGAGGACGAAAGTGGGATCAAGCGCTGGACAGACGGCTTCTTCTGGAGCCCTTCTCGCATCCTTGGCAACTTTCTCCTCTACCGCGAAACAGACAAGCGCGGCGCAGGCCACAGGGGCATCCGTGCCGACCCTCCAGAGTCGGTCAACGAGCACTCTCAATACAACGTGGATGGCGCCCGCGTGGAGGGCCAGTCTCTCAGCCGGCCCAAGGGCGAATCTGGCTCCACCAACCTGGACAGACAGCGCGAACGCGTTCTCGTCGGCAGTCTCACCAACAGCTACAAGTTCAAAACAGACGGCCTCATGAAAAAGGTCGGTCCTTGTTGCTTGTGCTCCTCGGCAACTTTCTCACGCCCTCTCCCCTCCGGTCTGAAAGACCTTTTCGCTCACCATTGGCGGTGTCTCGCAGCACCTCATCTCCTACTACAAAATCGAAGACGTCGAACAGGGCCGTCTTCGCTCCCCGTCCTCGCTGCCCGAACTCGCTTCCCTCGACATCAGCCCAGAGTACCTCGACAAGACTCACTTTCGCAACCCACCCAAGGTCGAAATAGGCGTCGATGGCATCCCCCGTTATCGCGGCGAAGCAGATGACATTGATCCATCCCCCATGCTGACTGGCCCGCTGTCTTCTGGCCTCCCTCTCCTCACCGATGCCCGTGCCCCGGACGGCAGGCGTGGTCGGTACAATCCCTATGGCGGCAAGAGACGAAAGGGCAAGGCAAACCACTCCGAGTCCATCTCTCCCACCGATCACCAAGGGAATGTACTCCCCTCTCCCCCTACTCCCACTTCCTCCCAGGCTGGCCCTCCCCCTACACCACATGGCTACCCAGACCAATCGCCTGTATCAAGCCTTCCGCCACATTCTCAACCTCATTACACTCCCTACCCACTCCCCCCAAACTATTATGGTCCACCTGGGTACGCATCCCCATCATCATCATTCTCCTATCTCACCTCACGCCATCCTAGTGCACCCCCAAGCACACCGCACCCACACCCTCACCAGGGTCCACCCCAACCTCAACCATACGGGTATCCAGGCTACAATAATTCACCTCCCGCCGATCCTCATCAACAGGCACTTGTCCCTCCCCCTCATTCGCAGGGTTTCTATCCGTATTATCCGCCCCCACCACACCCTCCTTATGGCGGGTACCCTGGAACATGGCATGGCTACGGTAATTACCCACCAGGATCGCCACCACCAGGTACAAGTGCCTCATCCTCTGCCACCCTCACGGAGCTTCCAGACAAGCCATCAGAAGCACCGGCAGAACCCGGCAGCAGCCCCAACACGTCTACATAACATCCCTATCCCTGAACACGCCGCATGGATTGAATTCTCGTGTTACCCGCTTCCCCCTTCGGTTTTGCACAGTGTGTCTTATGGTTTTCGGCTTTTGTTTCAATAGATTGTTTCGTTTTGTTCGTCGACTGCTCCTCTGCGTCATTCGCGTTACAGTGGGTTTTGTCGATCTCTTGTAGAATACATCCCGCTTCTCTAGCGCCATCCGCATATTTCCGTGTACATGTACTACCTTTCGAGCGTTTTGCCAATGCTGGCCCATCTCTTCCATACTCTATGCCTAGCTGATTGTCTACATAACTCGTACGATCGTGCTTCTTCGTTTGCACTGACCCGTCTGTTCCCTCCTTCGTCTTCTATTCGCTAGTCGACTTTTTGTAACTTGGTCGACGGGCACTAGTAATGCGTACGTCGTCCCTGACTTAATCCTCCTCATCACACGTCGAGAGTATACAAGTATATACATGTCGTTTGATCGTGCGTAGTACAGGTATATATGAAGTGAGGTAAATGCTTGCAAGGCGGCCGAGTCATGGATGCGAACGTGTTGCTTTGCGTGGTCATGAGTTCGTCAGAAATTGTCGTTATCCCGCTTGTCTCCCTGTGATACAGCATTGTCAGATGCAGTGGGCCACAGGAGAAACAGGCGCTCACCATGTCTAGGGCATCTTCTTCGCCATCTTCGTCGAGGGGATCCCACGGAGTCCCTTCGTCCCACCTGCCGATCGCACATCAAACAAACCAAACAAGGAAAGGAAATACGACGCACAATTCCTCTTCCGTGGTCTGCTCCTCTCCCTGACGAAACAGTCTCTGCCTGAGCCCAATGCGCTTCTTCATTGTATAGAGCGGAGTGAAGCAATATCTGCCCAACCGGTCGGCCGCTCGACGGAAGAGTTCGGTCTGTGAGTCGCTCCACCAGCTGAGGCCAACCTCGCCGCCCACGCCGACACCTGGTGCAACGGCCAGGGGCACCTGACCAGTGAGCGCGAGAGAAACCTTTTCGCCGGCTGCGGACGAACGTGAGTCAAGGATGCATGCACGTCAAGGATGAAGGGTGGGGCGTACTTTTATTCGAGAGATACATGGAGAAGGCGGGACAGATGTGAATGACAGTGACGAGCCACTTGCCCTTGAGCTTGGGCACTTTGAACAGTGTTTCGATGGGGACCTTGGACGGGACGAATCGGATGCGGGGACAGTGCATGATCAGCAAGGCGTCTCGTTTGCCGTGTTCGAATTCCCATTGTCCTTGGATGCTGACGTTGGCGACGCCGGCGAGGCCACTGGTAGCGATGCGATCAGATCGGAGGGCATACACAGGGGCATGACGACGCACACTTGTGGTCCCAGATTGACCGCGACCCGTTTTGCACCGCTGGAGGCGATGATCATGTCGTCCTCGGCACCGCCCTCCTCCGGTGGGGATTGGCTCATGTCGATAGGTATCTTCAGCGCCTTGAGTTCCTCCTGGAATTCTTTGTCATAAATGTTGCCTTCGACCCTCAAATCGCCCGTCTCGAGCTCCACTTCTCCGTATGCGCCTACCTGGTGATGGGCGGTCAGATCAGATGGTTTACTCGGATATGAAACATCGGAGGAGAGGATGAAAGACGGCGCACCCGGACCGGGATGGGAGGATCCCAGTTGACCCATTTTGAAGTAGTATCACGGATGAGGTCGACGTATTTTCGCTGGAGGTACATGAGGTGATGAATTTACGCGCGTCGAGCACGAGCAAAGAGGTGTTGAAGGAAGAGACGATGGGAGGGAATGCAACCTTTAATAGGATTTCCGGGCGTCTACCGGGCCAAAGGCGAGGCTTTGGGCAGTGCCAGGTGCAAGGGTTGTGGTCAGTGATAATCAGAAGTTGCCAATAATGATTGTCTCATCAAGTTAGGAACGTTGTAGGTTTGAACGGCGATTGCTCGTGATGCCAACGAGGTTCCCTTATGCGAGGTGAGCCCTTCCCGCCCCCAAGATTCACACTGACAACGGGTGAATACTATGAGTCCAAGTCGCACGTTCGTAACCGGGGTCGCATGTTTCATCCTTGGAGTGATGCGATTGGCACGAAGTGACACCCTGAGCAGATACTATCACCCACCTCGCGTAAAGATGCCTTTTCCCTGGTTCTTTTTTCGTATAAGATCCAGCCATGCTTGCCCTGGAAGGTCTGCCAGTGCTACAACCACCCCCGGCAACAATGCACCACCTCCTCTCTCTCCGCGGCCTCTCCTTGGTCGCCGGCCTCCTCGTGTACATCAATCGACGGTGCGTCCTCCAACTCAGCGCTGTTTCACGCCTGACCGTCTTGTCCAGACGTCTTGGTAATGCCCTCGCATACTACACCGGATCGTCGACGATCGCAGCATGTCTGATCCTCGCTGGATCACTCCTCGCCGTCGTCCTCGCTCTTGGTGATGCGATAGTGCCTCAGCTCAAGTTTATATGGCATTGCTTCTTACGCCCTCTCGGTACGACGGATCAGCGGACGCGTCTAGACAAGGTCCATCCTCTTCCATCTGTCTCCCTGTCCTTCCTCATCACCGTATGGACCACAGTTTTACAAGGGCCAGGCGGACGTGTACGACAAAACCCGGAGTGGTCTCCTCCGTGGTCGCAACACCATGCTCAAGCTCTGTGTCAGCCACCTTCGCACCATCCGTGCCAAGGACCCTTCACAGAGGCTCGTCTGGGTCGACATTGGCGGTGGTACTGGTGCGCTCGATGCCTTCCTTTTTCGTTGTATCGGAGTTGACTGATCGTGATCAGGTCATAACATCGAACTCATGGACAAACATTTTCCTATCTCGCAGTTCGATGCCATCTATCTCATCGATCTGTGTGAACCTCTGTTAGAAGTCGCTCGAAAGCGTTTCGCTCGCAAGGGTTGGCGAAACATCACCGTCCTGTGCCAGGATGCGACACAGTTCTCCCTCCCCGAATGGGCTACCACCGATCCAAAAGGCAGCGTCAACTTCATCACCCTCAGCTATTCACTGTCCATGGTGAGCGCCCTCTCTTCGTGCTCATCCAAAATTCCCACGCCTTGCCTAGATTCCCAACTTTTACACGTTGCTCGATCGTATCGACTACGTCCTCTCTCCAGAGACAGGCTTGCTCGGCGTCGCCGATTTTTACACCTCTGGTCGCCAGCCTTCGTTGCACGAGAAGGCTATCGGGGGCACCAGCAAAGAATGTGGCTGGCTTAGTCGATGGTTTTGGCAAATCTGGTTCGACTTTGATCACGTGTCGTTGTCGCCTCACCGACGTGACTACCTCGAGTACAAGTTTGGCACGGTATGTTGCAGCATGTCCTCCTTGCTTGGCGTTGCCTTCTCATCTCGGTCGACAGATCAAAACGTACAATGGAAGGAACCGCTTCATCATCCCATTCATTGTGCGCATGTTAGTACTCCGTGTCCGTGTTCATGTTTGCCTTGTGCTCAACGTCCGGTAGCCCTTACTACATCTGGCTCGGTCGTTCCCGGTCCTGCGACGTGTCCCATCTCTGTCATGCCTTTGAGGTGGAGAGTGGAAATATGATCGGAAATTGCTCTCCCAAACCTTTGAATGTCGTCAAGGACTCCAAGGCCATCCCTCTACTCGATATTGGCAAACCAGTCCTGGAGGTCGAGCAACCACAGCCGGCGCATTGGACGATCAATATCACACCTCCCTTGAGTTCGTTCCATTACCATGTTGGAAATGTGGGTAATTTTTCGACTTCGTTGGTCTCTGCGTTGAAAAAATTGCTGTCTCAGCCTTGGAGGTTACCGTACTATGAACAACCTATCCACAAGGAATTCAGAACGTTCATTTACTCGTTTACATGGGTAGGCTCTCTGGCATGGATGTTCTGGGGCGGGCAACTGATCTTGGGCCGCAGGAGGACCCGTTCGAGGACATGAAGCATTTGAACTTGGGACCCGACGATTCTATGCTCATCATCACGTCTGCGGGCGACAATGCGCTGCACTATGCCATTGCTGCTCAGCCTCGGAGGGTAGGTTGAGACACCACTATCTGTTCGTTACCTTGACATCTTCGTCTCAGATACATTGTGTTGACATGAATCCATGGTATGGAGATCACCCTTGTCGATCATGTCTGCATTTCTAACTTCGTAATCCAGCCAAGGTCATCTCTTGGAGCTCAAACTCGCCTCCCTGCTAACCCTGGATTACAATGACTTTTTCGCCATGTTTGGGGAGGGCCGACACACCCAATTCCGCGAGCTACTGGATTCCAAGATCTCACCGTATCTTTCTTCCATCGCTTACCAGTTCTGGCACATCAACGACAAGGCGTTCTCCAAAGGTTTTTACCTGAGCGGGTACAGTGGTATGGCCGTGCGTCTCGCTCAAGTCGTCTTTTCCCTCGTCGGCGTGACCAAGGATGCCGAGGAGCTCTGCAATGCCCCTACGAAAGAGGAGCAAGTGAGGATCTGGAAAGAGAAGCTGATGCCTGTGCTTTTAAACCCGCTTATCGTCGCGCTTCTGAAAACCCCGGCATTTTGCTGGAACGCACTCGGCGTCCCGGTCAACCAACGCAAGATGTTGTTGAATGAAGGTAGCATGTACGAATTCGTTAGGGATACTCTGGACCCTATTCCCTCAACGTACTCGTTCAAAGATGGCGCATACTTCTACCCCCTGGTGTGTTCCTGACCACGCGTGTTGGCATTTTCACGTGTTTTCTGATCCACTTGTCATGTGCAGTGCCTGAAGGGCCACTATACGCCAACCTCATGTCCGGCGTATCTCACGCGCGCAGGATACGACAAACTGAGAGCTGATAACGCCAAGGCGACGGACGCCTTCCGTCTACACACCGATTCGATCGTCAAGTACGCGCTTTATCGCTGCATGTGTTGTGCGCGTGAGTTGTACTCATATCTTGATGTAGCGTCCTCCGTGGTCTCTCGCCGGCCTCGCTCACGCGCGCGGTGATCATGGACCACCTCGACTGGTTCGCTCCCGGTGCCGAGGACGTCGAGGACGAGGTGTCCGAGCTCGCGAGAGTATTGTCCCCGGGCGGCTTCGTGCTCTGGCGGTCTGCGGCGCGACAGCCATGGTACCAGGAAGTGTGAGTGACCGTGATTTCGTTGACAGACTTTTCTCGGTCTCATCATGACATGACGTGCGCATATATAGCTTTAGGAACCACGGATTTGTTGTCACGCCGATCAGCATACGAAAGGGACCAGAGGTTGCGTTAGACATGGTTAACATGTACGTATATGGTCGATGTTTGATCTTTTCCGCCGTTTTGATCGTCGTCCTATAGGTACGCATCGTTTTGGAAAGCCGTCCGAGTATGATCGGTGGACGACGCGCGCGGAACGGAACGTGCGGCTTGATCGCACGTGCACTAGATGATCTTATGACTTTTCTTTTTATGAAAACGTGTCGACCGATGATGTAGGTCGCACCGAGTTACTGACTATATCTGGGAGGGATTGCACTCATAGATGTCTCAAGGCGTCTCTATACCTGTATACTTGTGTACTGGACATGCGGTCGTATACCCCTGACCCGTGGAATTCAAGTGGGATGGCAAATCTCAAAGATAAAGTTTTCAAGGGAGGTTCGGTTATGTAACACTGAAGTGCATGCGTGCCTCAGGAGTCCCTCGAACGTGTTTCGCTAGGTATCCTGGGGCATGTCATTGCAAAGTTTGACTTGGTTCAACTCAAAGTCCCACGTTCTATGTCCATGATGCCATCGTTTATCGCAACCGAGACGCTACTTGAACGTGGACCTAGGTGCTTCACGCTCGTGCGCCGCAGGTTGTCGTCACGCATGCCGCCAAGGTTGAAATTGAATATTGAATATCGGTCCTGTCTTCCACTGGATCCACGCGTTCGTCCGTGCGCGCGTTATCTTCTGGGAGGTTAGTGCGTAATCCACTGGCATGAATCCCTTTGGAATCCCTCGAGGAGTTAACCGGTACATTGTTTACAGCGTCCAACGTGTCCAAATCCGCGTTTTACGAACCTCAGTCTCTGACAGCGCCAGCGACGGCCGAGTCACTGGTCCCGCACATGCGTCAACACCTCGGGATGAAACAGGATCGGGCACGTTCGTATCCGTCACACACTGACCCTTTTTTTTTTTTTTTGCCGAATGATCGATCTTTGGATTTCAACGTCGATTCACAATGACGACCGTGACTTGTCAATGCATCGTTTTTGAATTTCGTAGAGAAATGAGACCTGCCAGTGGTATTGAACCTCGACATGACTTTCTTGTGGCCAGGCACTTGGATTCGGACTTGGTAATGATACTTGACCCCGACCAAGTCGGATTTGGAAGTGTCGTGTTGACCATGGCAATGGTTGTGTGGATCTGGATTTGTATGCCCAGGCATATCTCTGTCTGCAGCCAATATCTGAACCAACATCTGATGTTGCTACAGTTGAAAAGGTCATAATGCATAATGTTGGGACCCACCAGGTGCCAATGCATTGTTATGGGGATGCAAGACGACAAAGTGTGACAGATTGTGACATGGGTGTCACATTGGTCATCAACTACGACTCCTAGTATGCACGAGGTACAAAGTGCTGATTCCAGTGTCGTCTGCTTTGCACTGGCCATCTCCTGACTCTGGAACTTTGCACAGAAGTGACACAACTGCTTCAACAGCCCAAAATCCTCCACCTTGCCACACTCCAATAACACCCTCTCAAGTTGCTTGCACAAGTCCATTGCCTGGACCTTTGAAATGGACCTTTCCATTGGCTTGTTCTCTTCATCTGAGTCAATCTCAATTACCTCACCCCTTGCCACAGCTGTCTCGTGCTGAACCACTTCCACAATCTCATCTTCACCCTTCTTGCCAGCCAAAAACAGAACAGTTCAACCTCATGAATCTCTATCTCTTCAGGAGGATCCAGAAATTCATCAATGGTAAGTGGAGGGTTGAAGATGTGGTTTTGTGACTTGAGGATCTCTGCAGATTGCAAAAGCTCCTCCTTGGCTGACTTGAGCAGTGGCAGCTCCTTTGGGTGGTGCAAGATCTGGATCTTAAGTCCTGGCCTGTGCATTGCTACTTCCTCAAGGGGTTTATGGCCAAGTGCAATTGTGTAGGCAGGGACTGCCAGCCTGGCCCATGTAAATGTCAGAAAGGCCACAGGGCTCTTTGATTCACTAGTACTTACCTGAGACACATGACAGATTGGAGGTAGGTCCTATAGTCCTTGAAGGCCTGCAGGATGAACTGGAAGTCATAGTGTGTTGCAAGGCCCTGTGAGTCAGATCTCATCACCTCAGTAACATGGCTCCTCTTGGCATCTGTTAAAAATGAGGCAGTCTCTGGGTGCTGAATGCAGTTGAGTAAAGATGGGAGACCAAATGCGTGTCCATGAACATCATACATCATTAAGGCAGCTGTGACTGCAGTGAGCACTATAGCTGTAAAAATGTATATCAAACTATCACTCTCTGGTGGCATCTAAAGACTTAGCAAGACCCTTCAAGTAAAACTAGTCATTATCAGTAGATATGTGACATCACAGAAAGGCTCAGGAAAGGCTCACAATCCATTGCTAACCATGGAGGTCACCAATCCTACATGAGAAAGTTTGGTCAATGAATGAAAGCATCCCTCAATGTTCTATGTACCCTTCCATTTTTTCAATTGCATAACTCCTTGTGTGTAAGTGGTATGCTGCACTGAATCAAGAGAATGAACTCATGCTAGAACACCACTGAAGCCCCCCACCACAGTTGCAGAAGCCATGAATGCCCCAATACATTTTGCTTGCTCATTGTGAGGATACCACAATGACAAATAGAATATTGTGTGTGGAATCAACCCAGCTTCTGTTATGCTGAGGAGAACTCAGATGCTGTGCATGGGAGTACCCACATCAGTGACTATGGTCCACACTTTTCAGACCCTTACATGACAAGTTGAGGATAGGTCTTTATACAAAGTCATGACCATACCTCAAGTTACCATGATCATAGGAACTATATGAGACATTCAATCAGCATTCAAGGCTGCAGAGAACAGTAGATTAATTTACTCCAGTGAGATGGTCAAACAAGTTTTAAGATGACATTGCTGAGAATCTTATTTGACCTGACAATCATCCATGTAGTAACTTCCACTCACAATAGGGCTTTTCCAATAATGTATGTAACCTTGATGAAGATTAATCACTTTTGGCCATACATTAGACATGGTATATGTATGAAGAATAGGTGCTCAAAAACCAAAAACACCCATGTGGCAGCTAAGGATAGCTCCTAGCATGTTATCCTGAAAGGAAGTGCTAGTGGATCCAATGTCAAAATGACAGACCAGTAAAGCAGAAGGAGCAATACTGTCAAGAAAACATAGCACTGCTGTAAGCACCTACTAATCAAATGCTTGGTCATACTTATCTCACTTGTGAGTCAGTTCAATTTTGACTGCATTTTTGGTGCATAGTAGTGTGGTAGCAACAAAACTACTGTACATAAGTATCACACCAGCCAAGAGAATGTTTAGCACTGAGATCTTGCAAACATAGATCATGACACATACTGCGATGTTCGACTTTTTGGCCAAAGAGGCGTCATGCCTTGAGAGCACAAAAACATTTGTCAATGATACATGGTATGAAGCAAACAGGCTTTTCAACCAATCTACAAACAGGTCAATAGGTCAAACTTAGCAGTCATGCAAGATACTGCATGAGATTATATAAGATTTTGCAGAGTGGAACAAATGTCTTTGATCTTTGCTCTGACAAAAGGCAGGGCATGGAACAGAGGTATGGATTTGTACTACAGTATCTAGACAGAAGAGGGTGAGTAGACTGATAACGACAAGTATGACCATGTATGACATAAAGAGAGAAGGTGGGCAACAGCATGAAGTGCCATCCAGCTCCGAAAGATCCTGGGCTGTGGTGAGCTGCAAGGGTGGGTGGGAACACCAACACAGATCAACTGAAGCACCTGGGAAGCTCCAAAACCCAGGAGCATGAGAGGAGGTGGAGGTGACCATAAGGTCACCTCCTAGGGTGTGGCGGGAGGGTGAAACAGAGAATGTGGACTCAGTTTGAGGAGATGCAAGCCCTAAGTGGAGAAGGGGGAGTGTGGAAGAAAAGCAATGTGGTGCCACTTTGACTCCACTCAGCCAAAGACATAGCTCTGTGATGTCTTGTAGTGTCACAGATTGTCACACTGTGAAAACCCTCTTCCACTTTGTGAGAGTTGGGGAAACATTTGCTTTCCATGTTCACCTGAATTTCCAATAATGGATCAAGACTGTTACATGAAACATACACGGTACGTCGAGCATACTCTGTTTGTCTCGAGGGAGGTACTCACGAAGAGACACAACGTCCTCGATAGAACAAAGCTACGACAAGAGACAAGTCAAAGGTTCAAGGTCAAGGATTCCTCAAGTCGGCAAAGACTGAGGTCAAGGGAGACTTGAGAACGTACAATGAATGTTGTATTGCGCAGATCAAGAATGAGGAGAGGAGATACAGGCAGCTCGGTATAAATACTTAGTGAACTACTGCGGATGACTAATCTATAGAACATCGTAGAAGCAGATGGAATGACTAAGTCATGAATGAGTCACGATGGTTGTTAGGGAAAACGTAAGCAGTGCAAGAGAACTACTTAGAGGATAAGGCTGTCCATAGATGAGTGAACCAGACATAAGTGCATGTCCCCTACTGGCAATATGGAGAAGAAACGGCGTGGGGAATGCATTTAAGGTAATGCAATGACGCTAAAGCTGTCTGGGTTAAAGAGAAGAAGAAAGTCATCTCAACCTGGTGTTAGTATTCCAGGGAGCACAAACATAGAGAAACGTAAAGATATAAGGAAAACGGAGGTGCACATATATTGTATCATAACAAAGACTACATAGATTGTAAGTTGCATTTCATTGCTCTGTTGGGCTTGGCAAACTCTCATCAATTACAATCAACCATGCCAGTGGGAGTGGTGTCCATGTCAGAAGCACTCTCCAAGATATTTGACCAAGTACAAACCATGACAGCAAATCTCCAGAAGAACATCGTGGCACTATACAAACTCTGCGTCAAAGCAGCTGCTTTCATGGAATCAGTCCATGGCAGGCACAGCATTAAACTCACTGAAGAACACACCTTTGAAGACAAATTTATTGACATGCTTTGTCTTGTCATCATCATAAAAAAGGGCGTTTCACAAGCAGATTGAATAATCAAGTTTGTTTGCATGTATATCCTCTATTTGAACTTGAAAGGTATGTGTTATGGATTTTACTGCTGGGTCATGTCATCAATGGTGTTTAACCAAAGATGTAAAGAAGGAAGATGGGAATGACAATGACAATGACACTACTGCAGCTTACTTCATTACATGCCCCCTTAAATTTCTCCTCAAATGATTTGTTGCAAAGGACAAGATCATCCAATATTGCTGTGTTCATCTGCTTGCTGATCCGGAGAAATAGAGTACATCGTTTTCATGTTGCATGTGATCTATTATAATGATTTGACAGTGAGGATGTCTACCAAATCCTCAGAGCCACCGCTATTGGGTGCATATGCGACAAAGAATCTCCATGCATGTACAAGCAGTAGTCACACTGTCGAAACTATGTGGCTCAGAAGACCCCTCAGACATTGGAGATGATGAGCTGGCTGCCATAGACATCCTTCTTGATACTCTCAGCTGTGATCCCACAGCATATGTGTATCACTGTTACGACTGCCTCGGGTAGAGACAGAAGTAGACTTTCGAGGT
The DNA here is from genome assembly GCA_038091315.1 of Porphyrellus cyaneotinctus. Taxonomy (NCBI): domain Eukaryota; kingdom Fungi; phylum Basidiomycota; class Agaricomycetes; order Boletales; family Boletaceae; genus Porphyrellus; species Porphyrellus cyaneotinctus. Next base: position 6,631 of record JBBPOF010000626.1, on the reverse strand, counting down.
GTAGCGCAAAGTGTTGATGGTTTGCACAAGGCGAGCTTCAAGGTTCAGAGGATTAGTCCAACAACCGTGGACTTAGATCAAAGGGGCAATGGATGTCCACTCTGAGAGGAGCGATGGAGGAGTGGGCAAGCGCTACTATTCAAGGTAGGAGAAAGTAGGTCAAGCTTGGGAAAATACATGAGGCAGAGGTGGCAACTATATACTGGAATGAGTGAGTTAAGGGCAGGCATAGAAGTATGATGACCAAGCATAAAAGAATATGATGGAATATGATGGAAGGAGGTGATGATGAAGCAAGTGGAGTATGATGTAATGGAGATGAGTCATCATGAAAGAAAAGAGATAAGTCCATAAAAGGCTTAGCTAAATTGAGGAAAAGGAAAAGAAAAGGGCGTATCATAACATTACCCCCTGTTTATGGTGAGTGTCCCATCACTCATCTTTAAAAGTAGAACTCCTGTCCGATGGGTTCACCGGTCGGGTTAGACATGGCTTCATCATCATAGTCATTGTAAGAGTTGAACTCAGCAAGGCTGAAGCTGAGAGAAGGAGAGTGAGTCGTGAGGGAGGATTCAGTGGATAGGGATGACTGTGTGGGTAAAGGAGCGGGGGAATACCCTGGGGAGGACATAGGGCCAAGAAGGGTGGACCATCCAGATTCAGCGACTATGGAGGAAAGGTCATCCTCGACTGGAGTAGCAGGGTTGGTAGCCAAAGTAGATCCTAAAGATGACTGAGAAGAGACTGAGGAGGAAGCAGAAGTAGATGGGGGTTGGGTGTGAGTGCGGGGGTGGCTAGAGCATTGATTCTGATAGTGGCCCGGGGCTCATCGGTGGCATCTGGGGCATTGGCATTCATAGAGATGACAGTCTCTTTTCAAGTAACTCAGATGGTGGCAAAGGTGACAAGTGTCACCATAGCGAGGGTGAGACATGGGAAGGATGGGATCGTCCTGCGTTCACATAAGTTCTGTGATAGTGTAGGCATGGAGGGGAGGAGATGGAAAAGGAGTCTGTTGTCTGGCTTGGATCAGGTGGATGGATCTGGAAGAGGAGGAGCTGTGGGTCAAGGCATGAGAGGATGGTCTAGGGATAGGGGAAGGCACAGGGAGCGGAGTGGGGACGTGAGAGGGGACAGTGGTACGGTTACAATCGGTGTGAAGAGTGGAGTCAATGTCAATGGATAAATTGAGCATGCCTAATTGTATGAAGGCAGAGAGGAGGAGGGAGATAAGCTCGTCGATGTTGATATGTGCGAGATGATTGGCAGCAGAGAGGTGAGCATCAGTGGGGTGGTTGTTAGGTGTATGGGAGTATTGGACAAATTGGCGAAGAGAGATGGTGCAGTTGAACGCCTGATGGAGGAAGTCTAGTGGGGAATGGAGGTCCAGGTGTTGTTCAATGATGAGGGACAGGCAGGAATTGGTGAGGAGTAGTTCCATGATTTCCAGATTGTCTGGTATATGTTCAAGGGTACGGTGGGCGGTGGGAGGGAGAGTGATGGAGGGAATGTGTGGTTGAATGGCCATAATAAAAGTGGAGTGATAGTGAGGGAGAACATTTTTCTAAGTGCGGGTGTTGTGGGGGAAAGTTCTGGGGTGTGCCCGTTTATAAGCATTCAGGAGTGTCTTGGCATGGTCCAAATCAGACTCAGGAACCCATGAGTCTTCTTTGGCTGTGTACCCTTTCCATCGGATCAAGAAGGAGCGGCGTTTTAATGTTCTATGGTGGCGTAAGATCTTTTCTATTTCAAATTCTTCTTCCCCATTAATGAGGTCAGGTGGTGGTTTTGGATGGTTTGGGCCATGAATGGGGTTTTTGCAATAGGAAGATAAGAGAGAAGCATGGAACATGGGGTGGATCTTCCATGTTTGCAGGAGTTGGAGTCTATAGGATAAGGGGGATAGGACATCTGTGATAGTGAAAGGGCCTTCTCTTTTTGGTACGAACTTTGGAGATGAAGGATCGCATTTTAGATTGCGGGCTTCTAGCCAAACCTTCTCTCCTTTCTGAAAAGGTTTGAACTTAGAGTGGACGCAGGAAGCCATCATTTGGTGGGTGAGTTCATGGGCGGCCAGGGCTTCATCTCTGGCTGCAGAGAGGGCTTTGAGTTGTGTTTCTACAGTGGGAATGGAGGATTCAGGGAGGACGGAAGGTAAGGCATGGGGTTCATATCCGAGCATTAGGTAAAAAGGGGTTTTGCCGGTGACAGAGTGGGGGCAATGATTGTGTGCAAGCTCGGCATGGGTGATGGAGTTGGCCCAAGAGTTGGTGTGTGATTTGCAGTAAATCTGTAGGTACATTTCAACCTCCTGGTTTACTCATTCTGTTTCACCATCGGATTGTGGGTGGTATGTGGTGGAGAGGGAGAGGTCATAGTTCAGGAGTTGTCTGAGTTCTCTAGCAAAGGAGGAGGCGAATTGGGGTCCTTGGTCGGAAATGACCTTGTCATATAGTCCAAACTGTTTATAGACTTTGTGGAAGAAAAGAGAAGCGACACCTTCGGCGGTGATGGTTTTCTTAGTGGGGCAGAGAATTACCCCCTTAGTAAGGCCATGGTCCACCATGACTAGAAGGGAATCAAACCTGGATGATTCTGGGAGATCCATGATCAGGTCACAGGGGATTTGTTGAAAGGGACGAGAAGTGACAGATTTAATTGGAGAGAGAGGGGGGCACGTGGGGTGCATGTTAACTTTATTGGCTTGGCAAATTGTGCAGCCTTCGATGTATTGGCAGACAAACTGTGGGAGACCAGGCCACCAGTATTCTGTGGAGACGAGTTGGTGGATTTTCATAAAGCCGGAATGACTGGCGGTTTTGTGGTCATGGCAACATCGGAGGATGTCGCATCGGAGATCATCAGATGGGGGGACGTAGATGCAATCCTGATATGTCAGGATGCCATCATGGAATTGCCAATCAGCAAGGCAAGAGAGGAAGGGTGGAGGGACATCTTCGTTGATGGCCTGAAGAGCGGTGATGAGGAACAGGTCATCTTTAGAGTACTGTTGGATGTGGTTGTGCATGGTGGCATCAATGACTCGAACGAAAAGGGATGGGGGTAGTAAAGTGGTTCCTTCATTATCCAAGTTAGACGTTGGGAGGTAGTTGGGTCGACAGGATAGAGCATCGGAGCCAGAGAGGAGGGATCTGGGAACATGGATCATCTTCAAGTCGAAGTCTGCTAGGTCAAGGAGCCACCAGGCCTGGCGGTGGTTGATGTTTTGGGGTTGTCAGAAGTACGTGAGGTTTTTGTGATCAGTGAAGGTTTGGACTGGGAAAGGGGATCCTTGAAGATAGTGCCGCCACACTTTGAGGGTGTGAAGGATGGTGAGGAGTTCTCTATTGTAGATATTGTAGTTCCTTTCTGCAGGAGAAAAGGACTGAGAGAGGTAGGAACAAGGGTGCCATTCGCCATTGGTATCAGCTTGGAGGAGAATTCCTCCAGAGGCAAACTTGGAAGCATCGGTGGCGATGGCGAAGGGAGCATTAGGGTCAGGGAGATGGAGGACGGATTGACTGAGGAAGAGTTTCTTCAGAGAGTCAAACACGTTTTGACAGGAAGTAGACCAGTTCCATTGTTGGTTTTATTTTGTAAGGTCAATGAGAGGGCAGACGATGGTGGAGTAGTTGGCAATGAACCTTCGGTAGGAATTGGCAAATCCAAGGAAGGATTGGACTTGTTTTACAGAGGTGGGAACAGGCCAGGCAGCGATGCCATCTAGTTTGACGGGGTCCATTGCAAGGGTTCCAGGTTTGACAATCATTCCAAGGTATTTGACTTCCGTGGAGGTGAACTTGCACTTTTCTAGACGTAAGTGGAGATCAAGTTCTTTCATGCATTCCAGGACATGTTTAGTACGTTCGGTGTGAGTGGTTTCATCAGGGGATGTGATGAGGAGGTCATCCATATAAATCATGAGCCATCCTTCTGTGATCATATCATGGAAGGAGTTGTTCATGAACCATTGGAAGGTGGTGGGGGAATTGGTCATTTCAAAGAACATGACCATTGGTTCAAAGAGTCCTTTGTGAGTAAGGAATGCACCTTTCCATTGGTGACTATCTTTGATGCGGGCATTGTTATAGCCCCAGCAAATGTCAAACTTGGTGAAGACCTTAGCATCCTTGAGCTTGTTGATGAGGTTGCCAATAAGGGGAAGTGGATATGCATCATGGATGGTTTCTTGGTTTAGTTGTCAGTAGTCCTGGCAAGGGCGGAGTTTTCCATCTTTCTTCTTTACAAAGAAGAAGGGGGTGGCTTGTGGAGATTTAGAGGGGCGGATCTTTCCACTGGCAAGGTTTTCTTCTAGAAACTTCTTGGTTGCTTCCCTCTCGTCTGGGGAAAGGGGGTAGAGTTTCCCTATCTTTGGCTTGTACAACTCTTTAAGGTTTATTTCGTGGTCGTAGGGTCTCGAGGGAGGTAGTTGTCCTGGGCCCGGTTCTTCAAATATGGACACAAACTGAGCATATTCGGATGGGAGAGTGGCTTTGGGTTTTGTGGCTCCTATGGCCATGGTGAGTTCCATGGCATGGGTGAGTTTTGCTATTGTGGAGGTGGGGATGATGTGACCATCGCATTTTACAAAACGGCTGACAGATTTGGATCCGACATGAATGACACAGTGAAGGGTGTAGTTCTGAGTGGCCCGATGGTTCAACTGTTCTTCAGTTTCAGTGTCAAGGTATTTGTAGAGAAGGAAATCCACTTCAGGAGTGATGTGGATATGTTTCGGGGGAGGAGATGGTCTAACAAACTTCTTTTTGTTTCGTTCATAGTCAGATGCATATATGGTGTACAGGGTCTTAGATTTGTCAATGGATTCAGAGAGGGAGAGGGTTCGGCAGGACCAATCAATGACTGGGTTGGCTGTGAGAAGTCACGGGAGGCTGAGAATAATGTTTTCTTTGCTGCAGTTCATGACATAGAATGTGACCTTCTGAGTGATGCCTTCTATGTCTAAGAAGAGGTTGGTGGTGAAGAGGATTCAACCAGCTTTGTTATTAGTCTGGTCGACGTTTTGGATTACAATGGGTTCGGGTAGACAGGTGGTAGGCAGTTTGTTCTTTCGAACAAACATCCAGTCAATATAGGAGATCTCAGTGCCACTATCAATTAGGGCATGGGTATTGACGGCTTTCAAGGTATGCGTGGGGACGACAAGTTGTACAGGAATCCGGATTGCTTTGGAGTTAGATTTTACTAGTACAGGTGCGCACATATACAAGGGGGGGGAAGACTGCATCAGGGAGTCTTCCTGTTTCAAAAATCCGAGGAAGTGAAGGTGATGAGAGAGTTTGTGCAGGATCGAGATGACGTGCAACAGCTATCAAGGGACAAGGCTCAGTCGTCATGCATGAACAACAGACTGGTATATTTACCTATCGAGGGACAAGGCTATGTATAGTTTAGTTCAAGTAGGTAAAGGGTTAAAGACTACAACTCACCTCAGTCGTCGTGCGTGAACAACAGACTAAGGTGTCTCGATGAAGCAACAGAGTTGATATACGATACGAAATGTATAGTTCGTAAAAAGGGGATAAAGGATCTAGCAAGGATCCGGACACAGGTATAGACGAAGTATTAAATACACGGGAAAAACGATGTGCTCGTACAATAGAAGAACATATGCGAGGAATATAATGGATGCGCACCATATGCACACCGGTGATCGAGTCGGCCCGACGACGATGTGGCTGCGCATGCGGTTGTGTATTCCAACAGGTGACTCGTCAGACAGTGACTTCTTCATCGTCATTGTCAATCTCAATGAGTTTGGGGACATCTTCCTTCTTTTCTACCTTCTGGACCTTCTTCTTGGTTGAGGAGGTGGTAGAGGGACCAGGGCATGTGGAGGACATGTGTCCTTTCTGGTGACAACAGAAGCAGCAGCCTTCGTCATGGCAGTGTTTGCGTTCTTCGGGGGTGAGCTTAGAGATTTGAACAGTGTCTATGTCCATGGCATTGGGGTCTTTGGTGGGTGAGGAGTTGTTCTGAATGAAGGGGTGGAAAGTTTGCCCAAAACCTTTGTTGTGACCAGCAATTTCACCAGCACAGTCAGACTGTATTTGGTACTTCTCTGCTTTGGTGTATCATTTAGTGATTTTCATGGGGGTGGAGTCAGCGGTCATGATCCTTCTCATGATCCAAGAGGGGAGCCCAGCAGCATAGTAGCCGATCAGGACTTCTTCAGCAGTGATGCCAGCAATGGCGACTTTGTTCCTGAATTGTGCGTTATATTCGGTGAGGGAAGGTTCCCAGGTTTCCTTATTACCCTTGATATTTTTGACCATGCAGGTGGTGGAAAGCCAATAGATGGCTTTGCTGACGACATCATGATGTTTGAAGGCAAGTTTGAACTGAGCTTCGAAGTTAGTCCATGTCCCAAGTGAGGGAGGTGTGGCAGTGAGGCATTGGGTTCGGAATGTGGCAGCCCAGGTTTGGGCAGCTCCTTTGGTCATGTATGAGAGGGCAAAACTGACCTTCTTAGCGTCGGTGTTGTATATGGTGTCATTGACAAGGAGGTAGATGGCCACTGTGTTGAGCCACAGGATGGCCTTCTTGTAGTCACTGTCGAAGGCTTCGGGTGTGCCTAGGTGCAGTCCAGTGAGTTTGGTTGAGGTGGACA